>ML787782.1:445426-470899 GCA_009831015.1 Picea engelmannii
TAGAGTGGGATATGGGTTCCATTAGAAGGTTTTTTGCATGACAGGTGGGTCTCATACCATGGTTCGAGGGAGAAATATAGGGAATTATTCCCTAAATTAATATTATTGATCTAATGTGCCACAATCAAGGCCTTAAACCACAAAATAGACCCTTTACAGTGGACCTTTGGCATACAAGTGGACTATATTCATGAACCTAAGACCCATCCATGATGATCAAGAAAACCTCATAATGTCACCCATATTCAACTAATTGGATGCCAAAGACTCCCTAGAGAGGACTCATGTCATGGTTTTTAGGTGTTGTCAATGGGGGTTCATGAGCTCGAGAATATTTAGTTAGGGATTTAGGCCATTGTTTCCAACTTGTTAGAACTTAATACTAATTATTGGTTCATGTATGAGTACTTTCCCATCTTTCCACCTAAGTTTCATAATTTTTATAGTGATAATTACTAAAATAAATTACTCTTTCATAAAAAAATCAAAGAGTAAATATCTATTCTTAATACAATTTAAAAAAACAAATACCAAAATCCTTTAATTATAATAATTATTACTTATTTTTTTATATGTAATCTACTCAGTATGCAAATGTAGAAATAACCTTTGATTTCACCCATACGCTTTGAGGTGGAGAGAGGGTTTGGTAAGGTGGATTTATTAATTATTAAGGCGGGTTTTTTTAAGGGGGAAACGTAATTTGATTTCACCCATATGCATCATACGTTTTGAGGCTGAGACAAAGTTTGGTAAGGCGACAGGGCTTGGTAAGGCAAGACTGAGCAGAACGAGCAGACCAAGACCAAGCAAACAAGCCCATCCAAGACTGAGCAGACCCAACAGACAGATCAAGGAGACTTTGTTACATATCTTTTGCTTACTCTATTCGAGGGTCGGGTCATCCATCTCCTTCTTACTCTAATCGACTAGGGTTGGATCATCCGAGACTGATCGTACTGGGAAAGGAGTCGCGAGAGTGTTGACGAATTGCACCCATACAATTTTAGGAGACAGGATTTGGTAATGAGGGCTTTCTTTAAAGCGCCAATGTCGAGGGAAAAGAGGCACGAGATGTACATTTGAGGTTGAGGGAAAGGACGGAAAGATCATACCGAGAAAGGAGACTCGAGACTGTCAAGGGAAAGGAGGCGCGAGACTGTGGGGAAGAATGATGAGTATAACCTTTTCACACTCAAATTTTGCATGTATTTGATAATTAATAAAAGGGATCCATGCTCAACCTAGGTTTTGGACATATTTGTTCACCACTGTTCCATCGCATCCAATCCCTACTTCAGCATTTCAATTTACCTCATTTGCTAATTTTTCGAATAGAGACAACGATCAAATATTTCATTTTGTCTCTTGTTATTAATGGCAAATCAACAACTCAACACACCTATCTTTCGATGCATATGGATACAATTATTGATAAGTGACAACATTGTCATCAAGTTGGCCATGTGGAGACAAAATGATTTAATCTCCATCCAAATCATCATTGTGGCAAGACAAGTAATATTTCAAACAAATGTTGAAAGAAAAATAAGGTCAAAAGGTAAACAATTCACTAGATGAGCTCTTGAAAATGGAATTTATAATCTAAGTCTTATTGCTGATTTCAAACATAGGTAAAGACATGAGAATTTTGATTATTGAACTTTTTTATTAAGAGTTTTGGCTCATTTTGAGATAAACCACATCGTTAGAATTTCGAGAAAATGAATAGATTGGAGGCAGAATTTTGCCTCATTGAAAAATAGACTCACCATAAAGGTTGAGTTTGTCCACTTATTAAGGAAATCCTCAAATAAAATCTATACAATAAAATATAGGAAGTTATAGACCAACATTATAAAAATCATTTTTTGTATTAGATATCATCAACTGTGCACATGGTCGTCCACCTTAGAGATTATCCACCATGCTCCATCCATATCATCCATATTTGTCCCTACACCCTTCTTCACATTCAATGACAACATGACAAATGGACTAGGTGATGAGGTGCTAGCCTAGGCTAACTAATATGTGGCATTCCTCAGATCCAATGATGATGTGACACATGGACCAAGTGATGAGGTGGAAACCATGTCTAAATAACAAGTGGAATTCTTCACATCCAATGAAAACATGACATGTGGACCAAGTGGTAACCAGAGATAACTAATCCATCCATCCCCGCCCCTTAATCCTTCTTCACATCTAATGACAACTTGACATAGGGACTAGATGATGAGGTGGCAACAAGAATAGTTGAAATTTGGCATTATTCACATCCAATGGTGGCATGACACATTGACCAAGTGATGAGGTGGTAAATTAAGGTAACTGAAAAGTATCATTCTTCACATCCAACGACAACATGATGCATCCAATATAGTCATCAATTCTATCATCCTTGATATGGATTCTTCCTCACTTGATGGATCCAAAAATTCATCTAGAGCCTTGAAATTATTCTTCTTTATCCAATTTTCTTAAAATTTATATGGATTCATTAACATATTATTTTTGTCTTTTCAAATATGAGTACATATTGTTTTCTTTCCTTCCAAGTTTTATTTGAGGGGGTTTTCACAAAAGTGCATCCTTCTCTTTTTTTGCTCCCAATATAGGTAAAACAAAACCTTCTTAATATATGCCTTATCCTCCATGTCGACCACCTCGACCTCTTCTTCTTTCACCATAGCCACCTCTTCTTATATAGTCACCAATCCCTCTTCACCCTATGCAACCTAATTCTTGTATATTGTTTGTATGTGATATATTGTCTACTATTTTGGCTTGTTTCTTTCATTGTCCTAACATTAAAATCTATTGTGGGTATTATATTGAAAAATGCAACACATTGTTTTCTTGGTATTCCTTAGATTGTGGGGACCATCTCAAGAGAGACCATCAAGAGAGAAAATCAATGGCCATAGGGATAGAGACCATATTATTTAGAGAACACTAAAAACTACACAATTTGTACAACTCAAGAAAAAATTAATATGGCGGAAAATACAAAATTCTATGACTTTACCATAACTTACATATTTTTTTGTTACATGTTCTATACATATGAATTATTCACATGAGGTGATTATTATAGTCCTTTCTTTGCAAGGACTAAAAAGAGGAGAGGATGTATTTGAATCATGTTTTCTGAAAAAGAGGAGAGGATGGATTTTTGAATCGTGTTTTCTTTTTGTCCAGTGAAGGGGGGCATGAATAGGAACCTAGATCATGTAAATGAATGTTGTATCTTAATTTGAAATCCTTATGTGCCATTCCTCTTATGAAACAAGGATTTGTATCATTTTTTCTTTATTACATTGTTATTTTAAGTGTTTTATGCACAACATATATTCACAACATGTGGGTTCATAATTAAAAACCCCCTTTATGAATGAATTAAGTGATAAGTTCTTGGTCAACAAGGTGAAGCCCCCGTGATCCTTATGAGTATTCAAGATGTGTATGGTGGTCTCTATAATCATAAAATTTTACTATGTTAGAAATGATGACATTTGATTCAATGTTTTATTGGTGTACTAAGTGAACTATGACATTTACATGGTATTTTTAAAAGTTGGGTCATTTTGCAGTGTTGCACACATAGTAATCTATCAAGAAATTATTTCTTTGCTTCAAACCTCTTGATCCTTCCCATAGATAGTTTTCATCGAAGTTTGATTTCTTTCATTTCATTTTCCTCTTGCATGGTTTAAATAATTGAGTCAAAACGCCATCAGTTTCACGACCACTCCTTTGAGTAACAACAGCCTAAAATCAAGCGCTAATTAAAATTTATCTAGCAAATTTTCTAGGGCTCTTCAAACCCATCTTAGCTTAGGTGTAGATCTTTGGAATAGGATTGTGAGAATAAATTTCCAAAGTTGCTAAACAAACATAAAGCCTTGAGTTAGGGAGTGAAATCCAGTTGCTATATCACTGAATTTGGGAATCCCTTCTAACACAAGGGTCAATCACGAGGTCGCATTGGGGCCCTCAGAGTAATCAGCCCTATTTTGTTGGTCTTGGTGTCGACTTTCGACTGTCCCCCCTCTACTTTGGTATAGTAGATGGTACCATAGAGGCCACAATATTTTATACTTCCTACACAAGGTGACAGCACAGGGAAGGTGGTGTTGTACCTGGGATCGACGTTGGCTAGACTCACTTGGACTCCTTGGAGGGTTGTCCACTGCTCGGTGAGGTAACTTGCACCAGGGAATTAGTTCGTTAAGAAGGTTTTCAATGTAACTTTCCCACCTGCCAAAACTCAGCCCCTTCGTGCATTGATGCTGTGATGTTGGATTCCATCACCAACTAGCGCTTCTTTGTGAGAAGGTTTGTTTGCATGCTTGACTCCTAGATTAATTAGCATGTGTTGTTTTTTCTCCTTAGTTGGCCTTAGATTGAGTTTGTGTCTAATGGAATCAGTTTCAGGTTAATTCCTCATTTGATCAATACAAAAGATGGATACAATTAAAATAAAAGGTAATAAAGAGGTAACAAATAGATCATACCTAACTTACGTCTTATAATTCTCCAACATTTTTCTTTACACTTAGTGCAAAAAACACCAAATGGAATGGTTTACACAAGGTCAATGAAGAATGTTATTGGAAAATTCAAAATATTATCATAAACCCACATCTCACATATTTGTACATGCACCATAGATTCACAATCTTTCATGAAGAGGTCCGTGACAAATGTCTCCATGCAAAATTGTCCACATTAGAATTGTCCATGTCCTTGATGGAAATATATAAAATTCCCTTGAAGATATTTTAGTCCTTGTCCTTCTTAAAAAGGATGATCTCATTCTGGAATTAGAGGTCAAAGACTACTTTTATCCCCCCTCTATCTGGTAAATGATACTTATTATACTAGACGTCCCCTACATTAGGGAATGTTGTGTCCCTTTTCTTGAAAATAAGTGAGGTTCCTCTTCTTTCTCCCAACATTCTCCCAACCTCTTGGGCAGTAATACATGCAGCCTCAAAACTAACATTTAGGGAAACTATAATCCAATCATGAACCGGGAGTGAACCGGGAGTGAGGGGTGTGAACCAGGAGTGAGGGGTGCTCTAGCTAAAATCCTATGCCAAGAATCCAACAAAAATGGCGGTTCCTAAATCCCCACTCAAGGCATAAAAGACTAACGGAGCAACATTTTTGAGTTCTGTGAGATGATGTAAGCTTGTTTAGGCATGGACTAGGTGACCAAATTATCCATCCAATCTCGAGGCATGGTTTCATAAATTTGCCCCTAAATCCAAATGTTGCATTGCTTCTTACTGAGCAAAGCACTACTTATCGAAATCGATGAAAAAAACTACTTCCAAGGGATTGCAACTGGGAGTGATGGGTGATCTATCTGAAATCCTATCCCAAGAATCCATCGAAGTCGACAGTTCCTCAATTTGAGTCTTGGTTTTTGTTTTATGCCCAGTTGCAAGTCGCATCCCAAACTATTTCAGGGACTCTTAGCAATTCCTCCTCCAAGCATAAAATCCTAACAGAGCAGCATTTTTGAGATCCATGAGATTCTGCATGATTTTTTAGGCATGGACTAGGTGACCACATTGTCCATCCACTCTCGAGGCATGGTTTTGTAAATTGGACCCCTAAATCCAAATGTTGCATTGCTTCTTACTGAGCAAAGCACTAGTTATCAAAATCGATGAAAAAAAAAACTTTTGAGGGGTTGGAACCAGGAGTTAGGGGTTCTCTAGCTAAACTCTTATGCCAAGAATCCAACAGAGATGAAGGTTCCTCAATCTGAGTCTCTGTTTTCATTTTATGCCCAGTTGCAAGTCGCATCCCAAACCATTTCGGGGACTCTTGGCTAATTCTCGCTCAGGGCATAAAAGACTAATGGAGCAACATTTTTTAGTTCCATGAGATGTTGCAAGATTATTTAGGCATGGACTAGGTGACTATATTTTCCATCCGCTCCTGAGATAGTGTTTCATAAATTGGACCCCCTAATCCAAATGTTGCATTGCTTCAAACTAAGCAAAACACTAGTTCTCAAAATCAATGAGTAAATCAACTTCCGAGGCATGGCACCTAGGAGTGAGGGGTTCTCTAGTTGAAATCCTATCACAAGAATCCATCAGATTCGAAGGTTCCTCAATCCAAGTCTTGGTTTTCATTTTATGCCCAGTTGCAAGTCACATCCCAAACCATTTCGGGGACTCTTGGCAATTCCTCCTCCTGGCATAAAAGCCTAACGGAGCAGCATTTTTGAGCTCCATGAGATTTTGCATGCTTGTTTAGGCATGGACTAGGTGACCACATTGTCCATCTACTCCAGAGGCATGGTTTCGTAAATTGGACCCATAAATCCAAATGTTGCATTGCTTCTTACTGATCAAAGCACTAGTTATCAAAATCGATGAAAAAAACAACTTCTGAGGGGTTGGAACCGGGAGTGAGGGGTTCTCTAGATAAAATATTATGCCAGGAATCCAACAGAGATGATGGTTCCTCAATATGAGTCTCATTTTTCATTTAATGCCTAGTTGCAAGTCCCATCCCAAACCATTTCAGGGACTCTTGGCCAATTCTCGCTCAGGGCATAAAAGACTAATGGAGCAACATTTTTGAGTTTCGTGAGATGTCGTAACATTGTTTAGGCATGGACTAGGTGAAAAAATTATCCATTCACTCCTGAGGCATGGTTTCGTAAATTGGCCCCTTAATCCAAATGTTGCATTGCTTCAAACTGAGCAAAACACTAGTTCTCGAAATCAAAGATTAAAGCAACTTTTGAGGCATGGCACCCATGAGTGACGGGTGCTCTAGATGAAATCCTATCCCAAGAATCCATCGGAGTCTACGGTTCCTCAATCTGAGTCTCGATATTCGTTATATGACCAGTTGCAAGTCGCATCCCAAACCATTTCAAGGACTCTTGGCCAATTTCTCCTGAGGGCATAAAAAACTAACGAAGCAACATTTTAGAGTTCCGTGAGATGCTGCAAGATTGTTTAGATGTGGACTAGATGACTGTATTTTCCATCCACTCTCGAGGCATGGTTTCATAAATTGGACCCCTTAATCCAAATGTTGGTTTGCTTGAAACTGAGCAAAACACTAGTTCTCGAAATCAATGAGTAAATCAACTTCTGAGGCATGGAACCCAGGAGTGAGGGGTGCTCTAGCAGAAATCCTATCCCAGGAATCCATCAAAGTCGATGTTTCCTCAATCCAAGTCTCGATTTTCACTTTATGCCCAGTTGCAACTCGCATCCCAAACCATTTCAGGGACTCTTGGCAATTCCTGCTCCAGGCATAAAAGCCTAATGAAACATCATTTTTGAGCTCCATGAGATTTTGCATGCTTGTTTAGGAATGGACTAGGTGACCACATTGTCCATCCACTCTCGAGGCATGGTTTCATAAATTGGACCCCTAAATCCAAATGTTGCATTGCTTCTTACTAAGCAAAGTACTAGTTATCGAAATCGATGAAAAAAACAACTTCCAAGGGGTTGGAACCGGGAGTGGGGTACTCTAGATAAAATCCTATGCCAGGAATCCAACAGAGACGATGGTTCCTCAATCTGATTCTTGGTTTTCGTTTTATGCCTAGTTGCAAGTCGCATCCCAAACCATTTCGAGGACTCTTGGCCAATTCCCGCTCAGGGCATAAAAGACTAACAGAGCAACATTTTTGAGTTCCATGACATGTTGCAAGCTTGTTTAGGCATGGACTAGGTGACCAAATTATCCATCCGCTCTTGAGGCATGGTTTTGTAAATTGGCCCCTTAATCCAAATGTTGCATTGCTTCAAACTGAGAAAAACACTAGTTCTCGAAATCAATCATTAAATCAACTTATGAGGCATGTAACCCATGAGTGAGGGGTGCTCTAGATGAAATCCTATCCCATGAATCCATCGGATTCGACGATTTATCAATCTGAGTCTCGATATTCGTTATATACCCAGTTGCAAGTCGCATCCCAAACCATTTCAGGGAGTCTTGGCCAATTGCTCCTGAGGGCATAAAAACCCAACGGAGCAGCATTTTTGAGTTCCGTGAGATGTTGCAAGATTGTTTAGGCATGGACTAGGTGACTTAGACATATGGCCTTAGATATATTCCATGCCTTAGTCCGTTATAATTGTAACGATTGGATGCGGCTGGTCCGGTACATGCGAAGTATGTGAAGATATGCACTCGCCGAAAATTATATACAACTAATAAACAAGGATAAAAATTAGGGAGAGACTATCTATAATGATGGAACGCCTAAAGCTTCTGGAAATATCGCGGGGTTTATAAACAGCACACGACCTGGGACAACAAACAAACAACTGAATTGCATATATGAGGGACGTGAAGAGAATTGGGTAGTCTTGTGCGCAATAAAAAATATAGCTCTCGAGGAAGATTTATTAGTGGATTGTCATTTGAATCGAATAGAAACATTGACTAATAGTCTGCAGGTTCTTATGCAACACCTCTTTAAGAAACCTCTACTTATTGCATTATATATTTTTATTATCTTTAACTTTGTTGTAAATATTATCTTTAACATTGTTTTTTTGTTATCATTAACAATTTTATAAATATTTGGGGGTTCTAATTATATTATAATGTGGTAGGATGATCGTGGAAAAGGGTCAGCCGCAGAACATGTAAATGATTATCAATTTCCACTTTCATTTTACGTTATTTTTATTATTTGCTTATATAATTTTATTGAAATAACATTGTTTTTGTTGAAATTATATGTAGTCTACAGGCCCTGTTGATCATTCTTCGGCCAATGAGGAAGGGTTTTATTCATCCGTTGATCTGATGGTCTTAATAAATAAAAAAATATCATTAAAATGAACAAGGAACTTTCTAGCTTCTTAGATCATCCAGATCAAACTCCCGACGTCAAAGCAAAGATCAAGATCCTTATGTCACAACTTAACACATATAAGGTAATAACCATAATTTAAAGTGTTTTTTTTTAATGTACTCATGTGTTCAATTATGATACTTTGTTCTTTAACTTTTACATTATCTCACGAAAAAACATTTTCTTTTTTATAAAGACATTTTTGGAGCATGTTCAGCCTAGTGGCGCTACAGAGACGCTACAGAGTCCTGATGCGGGTGGTCATACAGCTGCCAAAGTACTATTTACTTTTCCATCATCCACACCTAATTTAGATAGGATCCATGACACATACCGCCAGACATCCACACCTCGATCAAAGTCTAGAGATGGTGGCAGAGATGAGGCTCATGGTGATGTGGTTGACATGGTTTCATTTCCTGGAGCTAGACATGTGACAAGCACGGTGACCCTTCAATGCACATTTTTGGTCAATGATAATGGACTTCCATTAAAACAATCAAGACTCCCAGGTAATTTTCATTCATATTTTAATCGTTTAATGTTGTCCTTCTCATACAGAAATCATCTAGATTATTAATTTTAAATTAATGATCATATCTTTTTGTGTGTAGGAAACGACCATTTTTATAGGAACCTAGAGAGCAAGGCCTTGTTGATTTTTGGGGCAACCTTACGCATGAGGTGGAATTGCTAGAATTCCAACCTCAAAAAGGAACTTATGGATTATCTTGAAGGCCTCTTTGGAGTAGACATGTTCAATAAAAAAGAGGTCACATCTACAACGGGAGAATATTTAAAATATACGCAGGATGTTTATAAATGAATCTTGGCAGGAAATCCTAGGTATGAGTGTCATCCCTCAATTCCATAGAGGGAGTGGAAAGCGATCATTGACGATGCAAAAGAGAAGATTTTGAAAAAATCAAGAGATCAAATAACTGGTACACCAAAGTAAATTACAATATTTTGATTTTGATACTAGCTTTATTTTTCTTTAGATATAAATAAAAGTGTGGTTATATATAGCATACTTGAAAATTTTGATGATGGGTTGCCTGACACTTTGAAGGCAACCAAAGAAAGGATTTCCAAACATGGCCAACACAAGCTAGGCTAGGGCGGATACTCAAGGTTAAGTCATGAATCATAAGTACACAAACATCTTAAGAATATTATTTCTATCACCCTACAACTTTCAGGTATTTGCAGCCAAAAACATTAAAAAACCATACCCTTATGCAATGCAGGGCGACGACTTTGGAACTGAAACCATGGAGGAAGAACTCCAACTTGGTTACAAGTATGGTTATAAAGTTGTGGTTGATCATAGGAAAAGCATGGGGCAGAACCCAAGATCCAATTTGCGGGATAATGTAAATAAAAATCAGTCCACATTAACCTTTCATTACTTATAAAATACGTAAATGTTTGATATCGTCCATAATTTAATATCTTACTTTGTTTTAATCAGGGGAGAAGCACTATCAACGAAACCATTAGTACTGGACAACAGAGCGTAGATAGTGCAACACAGCCAGAATATCATGGTGCTCCCTAGCAGCCCCATCCCAATGAGGTGCAGCCCCAAGACGTTTCTGTGACTGAGGCCCATGATGGTAAAAAGTCTATATATTAATCATATACTTAATAATTCTATACTTATAAATTTTGATGTTTCATTGGAAGAGAATGTCATAGTTTATCCTCCTCGACCTGAATATCAAGTGACCAGGTCGGCATTCATTCCAACGGTGCCGACTAGATGACCAGGTAAATAATTACATTGCAGAGTTTTTTTTTAATATTAATGAACTACTTCAATGATATTTAAAATTTGTCCATATAAATTTAATATTTTTTTATTTTTGTAGGTGATGGCCCCTCACAACATCATCCACGTCGTGGGTACGAGACTAGATGTACTTGGCGTGAAAGGACTGAAACAACATCAGTTGTTGAAGAGCACCCAGTAAACGAAGACATGGATATGGATGAATTACTTAAGACCTGGAAAGCACAAAAGAAGACTAAAACAAATTCATGATGTCATGTAATAATTTTATAAGACAGTTAGATGTACATTATATAGCTAAACATGTAATGATGCATATAATGCATTGACATTATGGGTACTTTTTCATCTGATAATATGCACAAGGCTATTTCTATGGCTTGTATATATCTGTGAATGTAATTTTGGTATACACTTAATGATAATTTCAGCTTCTCTTATAAGACTTGGTATATATTCATTCAAGACGTGAGAATGCAAGCAAGACCCGGTGCCTTGTGCTTGGGCTATGGAGTCTATGCAACAAATAGAACTTGAATATGCAATATGCAACTTCCAAAATCTTGTGACATGATATATGCAACTTTGAAAGTCTTGTGACATGTGACATGTGACATGTGGCAAGCATCTTTTCCAAGCAATGTGCAAAATTTAAACTTGGTGCAACATGCAAAAAGAAATTTCTGGGAAGATGCAATAATAAGTTTTAAGGATTAAACATGAGGGGTTGGAAACGTCCATGTCAAACATTTTATAATATTTTTTCAGAGCATTACCCTTCTTTTCATTGTGTCTCACGTGACAAAGAAACAAAATCACATTGCCATTGTCAATTTATATGTGGAGGGTTATTCAAGGTTTCAAGACTTTCTTCATATTTTCCTACTTTAATCCTCTCATGGTCATGTTAATCCATATAGAGGTCCATGATATAAGCACTCATTGTTATAATGTTGACATAAATTCCAATCTTCACTTTGTCGATTAGAGGGCACAATTTTGGCAACAATTTAATGTTTTTAGTTCCATGAAAGTTATTTTGTTTCTTCAACAACATTAAGGATTAAACATGAGGGGTTGGAAATGGTGATGTCAAACATTTACTCTTTCACACATATGCATCATCTCAATATTCATGTCTACAATATGTGGAGGTTTATTCAAGGTTTCAAGACGTTCTTCATATTTTCCTACTTTAATGTTCTCATGGTCATGTTAATCCATATAGAGGTTCATGATATAAACATTCATTGTTCTAATGTTGACATAAATTCAAATATTCATTTGTCGATTAGATGGCACGATAATGGCAACAATGAGATATTTTTGACCATATGTCAACTAATTTGTCCCTTTAAAAAAACTTCATTGATGTGCAAGGGAGCATTGTGTCTATGAGAAAATACCCATTTTATCCCCCACATATATTCAATAAGGTGTGTGGGAAAAACACACCCTCAAAACAAAAACAAAAACAAAAATCACTCCAAGTGAATTTGTTGCATAACTCCAAACCATCTGCATAGTTGGAGTTTCCTTCACAATATTTTGTCCTCGATGATATTACAAGAAAATTCAATGGGTTGACCCAGTTTTGTGTTTACATTGTCTCTATTGACCTTTGTATGGATAAATTGTGTGGAGAGGTGAGTCAACCTTGGTATAGTTTGGACTTTATACTTCATATATATTGCCTTACCTAGGTTACAGACTTGAGAGTGAGTTAGATTATTCTTGATACCCACTTGATGCTTGGCATATCCATGTTTTGGATGATAACCAAACACAAGGGAAGGTTTCCATATGTTGGCAATCTCCTTGAATGGTTGATTTGGATATTTTATTTCACCTAGTAGCCACATACCTTAGTTATCCAATAGGGTAGGCATGAATATGATCTTTGAGCAGTAGTTAGAATGATTTGTTTCCTTCCATTCATGTTTTCCTTTCTTTTGTGTGTTTACTTTCATGCATTGCCTAATTTTATTAATGCATTTGATTTTTCTTAGAATAATTTCTTACACGTGTTTTCCTGCTTTACTTTCATGTTTATATTTGGGGAAGTTTTTTTATTTGTGCCAACTATTTTTTATTTCTAACTAGAGTGGTATATTCACCCCAAATTGTGTTTCATTTTCCAAGTTATATGGTGAGTAGGTCACGGGTCTACAGATATTATGGAGTTCTCATACATTCTCACACAGAGTGCATGTCCATGAGTAGGAGCCAGATGTTACCCCATGATGGGTGACAAATTTTTGGATATGCTATAAAGGGTTTCAAGTTGTTGCTTACATGATGTGTCATGCTCATATTCCCTATATCTAGATAGAGTTCTTCTTGATCTCCACCAAAAACATGATCGTGTTAGCTCAACTATTGTGTAGCTCACTTTCATGCCAACTCCTCAGATGATAGATGCATTGTTGTACGGTATGGCATGGTTCCTATTTTCTTCATTTGACATTCCATGTATCAATACTTATTTGGAAATGATGATGTAACTTATTATCTCATCATAAAGTGGTAAACACCTAATGCTTGCCTAGTAGCATTTCATAACATTACATGGTTTTATGACTTTCCTTGTAGTACCTTGGGGAACATGTTTTATGTTATAAGTGTGTCATCTCTTGGATTAACCTATACCATCGGTTTCTTAGGATGGATATCATTATCCATATCCCAACCATGATAATCATTTTCCAACTCCCAAGTGTTATTCATTCAATCCATTAAAAAAATTGCATCTTGGTCATGTATGATTTCTAAAAGGTCAAAACAAAAGGTCAAATTGATAAAGTCTAAGTCAATAATCCAATAAGGAAAAGAGGCGAAGAGATAAAGTCAAAATCCAAATACAAATCTTTAGCAATGCTCCCTCACAATGAGGTCAATGCCCCTAGTCTCTAGTTTGTCTATGAATATCTAAATAAAAGGAACTTGTTCGATAAAACAAGCATTAAAAAACAATTCTTAAAGGGGTAGTAAGAAATAATGTTAAGGATGGTAACTCAATGTTAAGCTATCTCTAGAAGAATATTATATGTAAAAATCCTAGATAAATAAAGGTGGATGAATAAATAAATGATTGATAAGACTTGTGCATGTCTAAGACGTTGAGGGTCATCACATGAACTCATTCCCCATTCCCTTTCATCATTATTAATTATTTTTTCCTATCTTTCACATAGGTGCTTAGGAAATATGTGTTGTCTTAGGACTTGATGCATGTATAAGGGTCAATATTGTTCCCCTTGGTAAGACTTAGGCAAATATTAAAACCAACCCCCTTTTTTATGTTGTGCTAAGAGATGTCACTAGGTGCTACCAATTAATGGATTGCTAAGAGGCTAGACCCATCACTTCAAGTGGGTATTGTGCATTGGGATACATGTATTATGCCTCAATATCCATGGCATTGCATTGGGATCCATGATGCTACATTGGGATCCATGTACTCATATATGATCATATCTACAAACATTGGGAACCATGTACTCATATATGATCATATCTACATACATTGGGATCCATTCCATTTTCCTTGGGATTCATATCACCACATTGGGATATATGACAATGCATTGATCCATGAGAGGGATGCCATGTCGCCACACATGTCACATGGACCACTCAAATTCATTCTCCTTTATCAATTGGATGTTTCATTCACACTTATGAATTATTTATCTCTCCTTGGACCACACATGGGAGTTATTAATGCATTGGAGGAGTTGGTTACAAATTATGGAGGTGTTTATAGGTTGTTATTTGGACCTTGTGATGATGTGGCATGCTTTATTTTTATCTACTTGAGAAGCACCCACCTAGAGGAGGCCACACATGCCATTTATCTTGACTTTTTTACCTGGATGGCTCACACATGTGAGATGTAATGTCATCTTCTTGAGTTCTTTATTCCTTACTTGGACCTTTCCATCATTTGAGGGGGTTGGTTGGAGGATCTTTGGGAGTATTTGGACAATGTTGACTCAATCATTCACCCTCTCATGGGAAAATTTCACCTTTATTGAGGAGTGCACCTAATTTATTATCTCCCTCTATCCCACACTCATGGCATTTATTATTATATTTGGACCATTATTTAGGGTCATTTGTCTCTTGGAGGGTTTTGAGGGATTTGTTAGATGATTTGTTGTATTTTCCCATGGTGTTGACTAGGTTAATTGTTTTGACCTCATAGTATTGATCTAGCACATTGTGTTGTATTGTATTTGAGAAGGCTCTTCACCTATAAAAGGAAGAGTCCTCCCTCATTGAAAAACATTGGTATTAATGAGAAACTTGGCTTAATATTTGTTTGAGAAACTATTTCTTTTCTTTGTTAATGTTTAGTCATTTTCGAGGTTTATATAAGCACTTTTAAAGGCTTTTTTAGAATAAAAAGGCTGCTAGAAGGCCAAAGAATTAAGGGTGAAATGATCCACTTGGGAGGGTTCTCAAGGTAATTTCTCTAACCTTACCCCTCTAATCATTAAAGTTATTGTCCATGCATTAAGGTAGGACGTCTGATGGCTCTATCCTTTTGCTTGTCCAACCTTTCAGTTCACCTTGATAGTACTAGGAAAGGTTTTCATAATGTGTTGTCCTCAATCTAGATTGCATTGAGCATCATTGACTTATATTAGTTCAAATCATGCTAACTAGTTCTCAAAGAAACATCTATATGTTGATCACAAGAGGGTTTGAAAATCATTTTTAATTTAAGTAGAAATTGATCACTTTTATGGATACCCTAATGCATACTTTGCTTGGAATGGTTGAAATCAATGTAACATAAATAGGGTTGAAAATAACTTTTATTGCAACATTTTGAAGGAGTGTTGTTCTAGGTTATTATAAACTATCATTGGATGTATTGGAAGTTTCAACAACCTCATTCAAAGTGAAATCGTTGCATGTTCTTTATTATTGTTCTGGAATTTTTCTAGTATTCCTTTTTCTGCAGAGATTTATTGTTGTGCGGGGCTATTTGTAACCCTCATATTTTTCCAATGTTTCAAGGATTTCATTATATTCATTTCCATAGGTGTCCAAACGACTTTGAAGAGAGATAAATTACCTAGTTTCAAGCCTTGACATTACCTCCTATGTGTTATCCAAAACTCTATCCAGGATTGTCATAAAACTGCAAAGTATTCCACTTTCAATGGTGATTAAAGTGTTGATGTCTTGCAATGTTTTTATGACACCTTGTTTTCCACATCCCAAAGAAGCCAAAATATGTTAAGGAATTCCAAAGGACCTTGTAATTAGTCCAATCGTTGCCTCCTTTCACTATTATATGAAGGTTTGTTAACCATATTTTGTTGTGGTGTTTTCATGTCTTTTGGCTTGGTTGGTTGACCACGATACATTCCTACCCTAACCACCCCAAACAATCTACCCAAACAGTGCAACATTTATATTGTTTGCTAGTTGAGAGGGTCGATTCATGCTACAATTATGGTTCCAAAGAATTGATCTATATTGTATGATGAGAAACAGATTAATTTATGAGTGTTGATGAATGAATGATAAGTTTGGTTAATGATATAATTTGTGTGCCTTGACATATAATAATGAAATTTTCTAATATGGTAGCATTGTATTTCTTCTAAATTTATTACATTGAGCTCGTTGCCTTATTCTCTCTTTACAATAGTGACACTTCAAGTGTTTCATGGAATATACTTATTGAATGAATGCAAACTTATATTGGTTATGAACTTGTTACAATGATGCTCTATTTCATTGCAATCATAACGACCCAATTGCATGCTTAAATGTTTCATAAGTACTTGTCCATGCTTCACTTCTTGCACATATGAAATTTTCTAAATGACAACTATCTTGTGAATGAATATATACTTTTTACTTAGAAAGTTTCACCTTGAACATTGTATATTGCTTGATCACTAATTATGAGTAATGGTGCATTGGTGTGTTGTGTTGAATAAAGTTAGTTTTTTCCTTCCAAGAATTCATTGAGCATTTTCTTCTCTTACTTTTCTTGAAGCATCAGTTTAGATAAGTCAACTCAAGTTAAACAAAGTCAAACAAAGTCCTTGTCCTCGCCTGTCTAGAAATGCAATGATAGGACTTAGTATTATCCCCCTAGGAAAACCCTCCTTATGTTAGAAACCATGGCTTAGAAATGTAGAGGCAAGGGCACTAAGGTGATAGTGGGTGGCTTCCCTATCTATTTCCTTAAGCTCTCCCTCGCAGGGTAGGACTTTCCTTTGGCGAGATTTTAAGTGGTAACCTGAGAAATTTAGCTAGAAACACCTCAAGCATGTGTTTTTAAGAAGGTATTTAATGGCACCATATTAAAATGTATAACCCATGAGTAAATATTAAAAAAAAAAAAAAGAATATAAAATCATATATAATGCCATCAAAGTTTCTTTGAACAACAAAGCAATAATTTCTTTGGAAGGTTTGAGTATTTATTTTTCCTCACCTTTTTAGAACAAACAAGGCTTTGAGGCCAGGGAGATGTTAAATATGTAAATCTAAGTTAGAGTATTTTTTTTATATATAATTGTGTAATTGTTTTAAGAAGATAGTTAGTTTGAACAGTCGGGTCAGTCAAATGACTCAACCAACCAACCAAAAACTTCACTTGGATTACCTCTTTAGTGTGCAATCATAGCACCTTCTATAATTGGCTCAAAAATAAAATTTTATTTTTTTTGCTCAAAAATAAAATTTTAATTTTTTTTTAAATAAATTGTTCTCGACACTATTTCGACGCACCATAGAAATATTGTGATGCACTTGCTATACAAATCACGAAAATTTGTATAGGAATTTTGTGGCAATATGCTCTATTTTCGTCTAAATTACGACGACTCGTAGAAATCTTGCGACGCATTTGCTATACAAATCACAAAAATTGTATAGCAATTCCATGGCAATATACCTTGTTTTGTCGCAATTGCGATGACCTGTACAAATCTTGCGATGAACTTTCTATACAAATCACAAAAATTGTATAGTAATTTCGTCGCAATATACCCTTTGTTCATCGCTCTTGTGACGATCGCTTCAAAAGTTGATTCATCACAAACTTTTTACTTACTTTTCCTATATTGTTGAGTGTGTGATGATCTCTCTTTATTGCCGCGCTTGCGACGATAGCTCTACATTGTCTCATTTGCGACGATTTCCCTACTTTGTCACTCTTTTGACGATTGCTTTACTTAGTCGTTTTGGCAACAGTATTTCTTCTTTTGTCGCAATCGTGACAACTTCCCTATTATCGTCGCTCTTGCGACGTTAATCCAGGTTCGTCGCATGTGCCATGTCACATGAAGTGAAATTTGGGAGACTCAAGATTCATCACAATATCCATGACATAATGTCGCAAGAGCTTCGAAATAGACATTGCAAAATGACCCAAATTTGCTAGTGGTTGATCTACATCATCATGAGATAGCCTGTGTATCTATGATGATGCTACCGGTCGAATGGTTTGTTTGTGATCAATACCATTGCCTTTAATACCTCCCTAACTAGGAGGGAGTGTTGATATTATGGTAGTTGTGGGAGGTATTAACCTTAGAATATTCTGGGAAGCAAGAAAAACCCTAGAAGGTTAGGAAATAACCTTAGAATACAAGTCGACTCAAGATATTTATTTATAATAAATTATTATCCTCCAGAAGTAGAATTCAGGCCAGTTAGGTCACTTCAAGGACTATAAATAAGAGGGTGTTAGAGATCATTTGTCACACTCACTCCCACAACTACATAAGGACAAGTGGTGTGCATGACTGGAGGAGATTTGCAGTTACTGAAATGGTGACTTCATCTTTGGTTATGGTTGGAATTTATGCTTGGTTATGGTTTAGACTTTTTACTTGATACACTAGCTTTGGAGAGAGGCATGCTACCTTGGTTGGATATTGGTTCTAGGGTTTTCTTCCGGAATTATTCTATCTATCAAGGTTAAGGTGCTCGAGGGTTGAATTTGTTCCTATGGTTGGGTGATAATATTGAGATATTTTCTACGGTGAAACGAACACACCTTGTATTCTAACAGCTTGATGTCAAGAAAGCTAAAGTTAGTGAATTGCTAGGAGCAAGAATGGCCATATCTCATGCCACAATCGACAGAGCCAAAGAAAATGAAAGAGAGGCTAATGCCATGAGGAAATAATTAAAGACTCTTAGGAATCAAGCAGACTATTACAAGGACACCACACAAGAAGTGTTGGTCCTAAGGGATGATTTCTTGGAGGAGTATGGTAGATACAGGTTGGTTAGAGATTCCTTTATGGAAAATGTTAATAAGATACCAAGAATAAACTCAATTGTGCACAATAACACAAAAGGAAATGTTGAAATGGGATGAAAGAGCACATAGGACCCTGAATCAAATTGATTATATTAGGGGGATTCAAAAATCTCAAGGAGAAGAAGAGTGTGGCATCATAATCCTCATTGATGACAGCATGGCCATAATACAGATGGTCATAGAATTCAATTCCCCAAGTTCAGTTCGCTTGATTATTTTCAAGACATCGGCGATGTAATGAAACATCACATAGATAGAAAACAATGGTATGAGTCTGATGCACGTAAGATGACCAATTTGGAATGGGGACAAGTCAAAATATTCATGGGAGACACGATCAAAAAAACTACCATCTTTTAACATGTTATTGCTAAGGTGGACAAGTATGTACAGTGCACCAAGGATTTGAGAGAGATATTGAACACGCCTATGGATTAACATCGCTTCCCTTACATGCACACGTGTGAGGATATTTTCTCACTGTGGTTCAAGTATGATAAGGTGCATCAAATAGATCAGTCACCTCATGCATGAGAAACAACTTGGAGAGTGTTGACGATTAAAATCATAACGATGAATTCCACCCGCAAATTATTCCTAAGGCGTTATTATTTAACTATGTTAATTATATAATTCTAGTAGGTGGGACCCCCTTGTAGACTAGGGGTGAAGGATAGGCATATTACACATGTTTTGTTGTTGTTATGATGTTGCCTACACAGTCCTACATTTTTGACAATGCAATCTTGGTTTTGTTTGACGTGATAATAAGTGGATAATTCATTATTGTGGAATGCTTTTTGCAACACAGAACACTTTTATGGGTATGAGGATTATGTTATTTACAATTGTTATGTTATAACCTTGTTACTAATTCTTATGATTGATTACCTAGCCACATATATGCAAGGGATAATTTAATGGTAGCATGATCAAAACAAAGAAAAAAATTATGAAAAGGTCCTAAAGTATAACAGAAGGAAAGAAACTATGTATTTGAGCTATAATAAAAGACTATACGCAAATTTTGAATGAAAGAGTTAAGCAATACTAGTGTTAGTCCTAGTTGTTATGCTATATGTTTGGTTAATGGACTATGTGAATTTCATTAAATTCAAATGGAGGAGCATATGGAATTGTTAATATGGATTATTGCGTGGAGTTATGGCAAGGTTTAACGTGTAAACTATCTTGGGTGGCGCACTATGGAATGGCTATTGTCTCAGATCTCACGATGGTTTGGCATTGATAATGCATTGGTTATATGGCTTGATTATTGTTGAATGTTATGCTTATTGGGATGTCTCGTACTTCAAATTGAATGGGCCCAGGTGATGGAAGCAACGTTCATTTAATGCACGTCACTCCATACTTTCCCTATTGCTCGTCACCCTAGCATTGTTCCATTGTTTCAATTTCTCTATGTTGGTTGTGAAGCTCTGCATTTTCAGGTTTTGGAAGGGAAAGCTCGGCCAACTCACCATTTAAGCGTTTTTCCCACAGGTATGATTATTTTCTCTCCATCCATGATGTATTCTCTATTGTATGAACCAAATGATGGCTCGGTGATGCTTGGATTCTGTGTGTTCTTGAGAATTTTGATTGTGTGTAAATGTGGTGTTATGGCTCTCTATGATGACTGTAAAATGTTGGAAATTACAAGCAAAGGAATGGGTATTATTAAGTTGCGCGTAGGTTGTTTTCTCGGATAGTATAGTTTTATGATGGGTCTCTGTGGAATAATAAGTAACAGTGGTGCAATATGGCTTTGGGTTGATGATTGAGGGGTTTTTTCCTGTGTATCATTGTCGGTTAACTCATTTCCTCTCAGTCGTTGAGGTAATCCTTACCCAGTTGCAGAGAAATTGCCAACAGTAGTGTGTTCTTTTATCATATCCTGAATTTTTGTGATAGCTCATCCACAACTGTCTTTTCACCGAAATCTTGCCAAGAGTCCAATCTTGGTCACCCGAATATTAACATAGGCCTGTGTGGGTTTTGGATTGATACAAGTTGTATCTTGGTGTTCTGTAAAAGGGATGTGTGTGTCTTCATTATTGTTGTTGTCAAAGTTATTAACCCCCGGGTTATTGGAAAGAGTTATTGTCTCGTTGTGTTTAAATACCCACCACTGTTAAGTTAACCCTCATCTCTTCTCTGCAAGTTTTAGACGCACTTGTGTGCACTAGTTTATTTTACTCTTACTGTCTTTTCTCTCCTTGTGTGTTAACTATTGGTTCTGTTGCTGGGACTTGGAGTAATAAGTAAGGATTGTGTGGCTCATTGTTGTGTATTTTTTGAAATGTAGTTGTGAATGTGGTTTATATAAGTCTCAGAAGACCGTCAACTCTGTGTTTTTGTTTAAAAATATGAGCAGGATTTTTTTGCCTCCCTGCATTTGATTTTGACAAAGCTTGATTTAAAATCTAACTTGTCTTTAATCTCCTCGAGCACCTTCTCGGGTTGTCAAGTATTGGTCATCAGTTAAATGATTATGGAAGTCTTTAAGACACATGATCTCTCGTTGATTCTATGTATGGTCCTTATATGATAAAGTTGTTTGAACAAATAAAAATGAAAATGAGCGGTTGCTTACAGTCGAGGGTTGTCTTCTTATTCGTTATGGTTTTGCTTACTGTGTTTATCCAGCGTGGTCTTGATTGCATAAGAAGAGACATGTGTATGATATTTACTAAGCCCGGTTAGGTTTCTGGAAAGGTAAAAACTGATGCTTGTGTGTCAATCGAGTTATGTTCGCTCATATATGATTGGTTATATTGGAACATCGCGTAGACTATCAATTGTTAAAAAAGAAGTTATACCCACAGAGATCAAGCTCGGGGTTTATGTTGGATTGATTGTTGTTGTTTCAAGATTTTGTCGATTGATTGATTGAAGTCCTTTGTATGATCAGGCATGCTTTTAATTCTATCCACGTTTTTAGAAAGACACTTGTGTACATTTTAATTGGGCCCGATTGTTGATTGGAAAACAATTGGATGTTGATTGTTTATCGTGGTGCATTATGGATTATCAGGGATAGATGTCGAGCGTATTGTTGTGCATGTTTTGATTATCTAAAAAAAAAAAAAAAGGGATCAGAATTTTATTAAATAGTATTGTTGAATGAAAAACGTTTTATAAGTTATGGTTGCACAGACTGTTATAAATTAAGTGTATGGGAAATTTAATTATTGAAACAGCAAGCAATTTTGTATGCAATTGAGGAACAGTGAATGTTGGTTCCTTTTGCATTGATGTTGAACAGAGTTATGATTCTTGATTTATTTAATGAACAGTATCCATCAAATTCCCTATCATTGTCTCACTTTTTCACTCGATACAAATCCCCTCATAATCCCAAATTCATTTGCACGCCATGTTCTTAAAATGAAATTTAAAACTCGGTATTACAATGATTAAGAAATAACACAAAGATGGATCACAACTGATATGATTTTGTTATTGTTGCACAGTCAATTGTTTAATGAATTGTTGAGAAGTAAGCATGTTCTTACTCCCTTTCATTTTCTCACTTTTTCGCTCAATACAACCCCCTCAAATATCCCAGAACCCTTATTCACCCCCTGCTCATTGACAATTATTAAATGAATTTTATGGATTGGATTGCATGGGTCTGATGTGATTATTGAGCCAAACTTTGTTTCATATTAAGAGATGTCATGTATGGTTTGTTTAAGAAGCTAGTTGCTAATAAACGTTGCATACAGGATGAGCTTCTTCAGCAGAGGAATCCATGGCCGAAATAACAGGGGCAGAGGGAGTTGGAACAGAGGGCCCAGAGGGCCAAGATTCTCGATACATTTTGATGTGGATCCTCAAGAATTAAACCAACTCTTCCAAGATGGATTTTTCAATTGGATTGGAAAATGGGTAGTCCAACCTAGACCAGAGAGGCCTCCCTTCAAACCCCTGCATGTCCCTGGTATCCCTGTGCCCCCTCATGTTTCATTGCAACCTGAAGTTCCCGAGCATGATGGATGGCAGGAGATTGTTCATCCAACAGTCTCCCAACATCGTGGCTGGCCAAATTTATCTCTACCTACTCCTCCTCCACCTGTTAACCCAAATGTCCAGATTTCCCCTGCACACTCACCTGTACAGTCCTCCCACACAAGAAAAAGACTCAAAACCAAAGCCCACCACATGCATGACAAAGGAAAAGTTGTTGTTGCCCCCTCCTCTCCCTCAAGTGAGTCAGCCAAATCTATTTCATCATGCATGCACTTGAGAGATAATTGTTCTCATGTGATCAGTGAGATTAAGCCTCAAGGCTCCACACAGCATAGGGATAATTCAGGAAAGTCAAAAAGAGATAGCAGCAGAAAGGGAAAATTGCCTTCCAAAGTGGCAAATAAAATTTTTGAGTACAGTTTATTATTGTTTTATTGAAAACAGTGGACTGCTGAAGTTTTTGGACAACATACTATTTTTAGATATTTGGGATATTATATGTTTGGATATGATTTAAAATATCATTGATATTTAATTTTTAAATGATGAGAATATTTATGGGAGCTACAAGGAGGGATGTCTTTTATTGATTGACTATTTATGTTTATTTTGTTAAGAAACTAAAGGGAGTCACAAGGGGTCCCACCTACTAGTTATTATTTATTAGAAGACCCTTAATATTATTATTATATTAATTCTTCCCCTAAACTAAAAGTTGGTTGAGTTTTAATTCACTTAACTAAAAGAGTTAGTTGAACTACTTCAATTAATTTGGGATGCATAAAATAAAAATGAGAAGGAAGAACAAGAGGAGAATAGAAGGAGAAAGAAAAAGCATACTAAGGTTTGCTCTTGAGTTTTATTGAGATAGTTTAGTTTTCATTCATTCTTCAATTCATTAAAATCCTAATTCTCTTTTATGACAGTAGCGTCCTATTGTAGACAGCAAGATTCAAGGTTGAATTACATCATTCATACACTTGTTTTCAGAGGTGTTGATCTATCTTTGATAGTCTGTGTAGACTTGTTTGTTTATGAATTAAATTTTATGACTGATAAAGGATATTGTGCAGAGTCGAGTGGGAAGCAATATGTGGCAAGTTGATCCATCTTTTAAAGTTTAGTTTTTTACTTCGTGTCAAAGTCCTTTTGTATGGTTTTCATTGGGGATATCTAAGTTTGACTTTGGTACAAACTCCCTCAGGGATTTTTGCAAAGAAAATGATTCTTTTGATTTCTTGGAATGAAATAAGTGATTGTTATTATGTCTCATCTGTGTTAATATGTGAATTGGTATTTTTTCTTTTGTCTCCACATTTACTTTTGCATCTATTATATTCAGAAAATTATATAAAAATGTTGGATTTTATAGTAATCTTCTATTTTAAAAAATCAGCCTAAGCCCTTGTAAATAATACTTGTGGATTGGGAAAGAATTTTTTACGCTATAAACAGAGGGTGATATTCTCATCTATCTTTCCTTAGCCAAGCAAGATCTGAAACTTCTTGAGTAAGATTATTTCATATTTTTTCCTCAACATTTATTTAGCGACCATATTGGGGAGATGTCCCATATCTCTCCAGTTGTTTTTTTATGCTTGATTATCGTGGAATGTATTTACATTTGTGATATTGATCCTTCGACTGTTTCTTTTCTTCATGACTATACATGTTGCAAGGCAGCCTAATATTGAACCTGGTCTTCAAGATCAAACTAGCATTGCTTTAAACTTGTTTAATACCATCTTAGATACTGCTAATACCCAGATTGAGCTTAATCGATCATGGGCAGCGATTGAACAAGACATAAGTGTCCAAGAACGTTGGGAAGCTAGGCAAAGACAACCTAAGAATCAGCCATAGCTTTCTTTTTTATACAGTTTTGATCTTCTTTTCATGTCCTTATACCCTCGTATCTCTAGGAGAAGTAGAGGTTTATCCCCAGAAATTAATCCTATTGCTGAAATAAGAAAAAGGAACGTTGTTTTGTCAACCCAAAAAAGTTCTCTAAGGAGAACTTTGTCTGATTCATCTAGTTCGTCTTTCTCTCCCTTACCTATCATTCACAAGATGGCATCTAGTGGTGGCTCTGGTGGCACTGGAGGTGCTTCTTCATATCAACCTTCAGCCTCGTCAGTGATTTGTAGCTTATATAGTCACTGTTATCGCACGGTTTGTAGGAAAGGTTAGAAAGCTTGAGTCGGGGCTTGAAACCGGCGTAACAGGAGCTTCCCCACCCACTGTCACCTCGATGGGGAGCTCTTTCTATTTAGGAGGGCAAGTCCAAGGGAGACGTCCCTAAGGCAATCTGGGATTAAAGAAGGGCTAAAGGATAAAAGACCAAGATTGAGGTTCCCTTTCACAGATTGCTGCCCAAGTGAGATAGTCAGGAGAAGTTCTTCCACTGGATGGCACCTGTTTGCGAAACAAGACAACAAAGCTAGAATATATGCTTGCAGTGGGTTAGTACTTCAAAATACTAATGACTATCTTCATCATAATATATATGAGCAATGAATAAATATAATTATTGAC
>ML787782.1:481038-525716 GCA_009831015.1 Picea engelmannii
TTTGACATGTTTATTTGCATTGATAATATGATACATGGTTTAAATTGCACACATTGAATGCTAATTATCCTTTATGCTTTATTGAGAAGTGATATAAGTCTTTGCTTTATTAGCCATCATTGACTTCGTCAATAATAGCATTATTTCATTGCTCATATATTAATTTAAAGGTAGTCATTGGTTTTATGAAGTACTAACCCACTACAAGCATATATTCTAGTTGTCTTCATTTTGTCTCGCAAACAGGTGCATCAACAGTGGTTATATCTTTGTGACTATCTTTTTCGGGCAGCAATCTGTGAAAGGGGTATCCTTGACTTATCCTTAGCCTTTCATTTACCCAGATTGCCTTAGGGACGTCTCCCTTGGACTTGCCCTCCTAAATAGAAAGAGCCCCCCATCGAGGTGACAGTGGGTGGGGAAGCTCCTATTACGCCGGTTTCAAGCCCTGACTCAAGCCCTTGGAACTATCCTACAAACCGTGCGATAACAGTCACCAAGTCCCTGTCCAATCTATTGCAAACCCTACAAAAGTCATTAAAAAGTATGGGCTTTTTCAATTTGAAGAAGATTTTACAACTACCCCATGGCATGTTTCCTCCCCTCTTAACCTAGTACCTGTTACTCGTCCACTTCATAAATTCAAAGAGAATCTCCCTAGATTTTCAGGGAATAGCACTATCATTAGAAATGAACACTTGGTGGAATTTTATAATGCCTGTCACAACATAGGAGCCAATGACAACGACACTTGTATGCACTTATTTGTCAATTCCCTTGAAGGGAAGACTGCGGCCAATTTCTTTGACCTCCCTGATAAGATTTTGTCTACTTGGGAGGATTTATTATATTGGTTCAAATCTACCTACAGGAAATCCAAATGCCTGGCCGAGCAGTTATGGGAGTACAATAACATCTCTTATAAGGATGGTGAGACTATCAATTCCTTCAACTTGTGTTTCACCAAATTATACAACCAAATCCCTGAACTCATTCGCCCTCATAACCAAGCCGCTTTCATGCATTATTATAATGCATTACCTTACCCATGTCGTCATATGCTTGAGGATGCTTGAGGAAAAGGCCATTGATAACCTTGGTTCCGCTCTGCACACTTGTTTAGAGTATGAAGAACAAATTGAAAGAACAGGGATTCCTAAGGGATACTTAGTTAAACAAACAGACATGTCCGCCCTCTTACATCTTGTACAATACATGAATAATCGAATGATAGCATATGAGTGGAAAGTAAATGTCCCCTCTCTTACCCCTGGAGGTTCATCTTCTTCTGCACCCCCCTTTAGAAATCCAAATGAAAACAATTTTCATCCTAAAGCTATCATGCCTCATAGTTTGTGTAACGTTTGAGAAGAATGCCATGAGGAAAGTACATGCAAGGTAAAGAAGAGTGTCAGAGATAAAATCTTTGGTAAAATACCTGAAAATATTATTTTTTTTCTAGACTTTGCAGAGCCAGATGATGTCATGATCATAAATACTAGGAATAAATCCTATGCTCCAAAAATCAAATATGATCCTCATAGCACTTCTTCTATCCCAATCTCATCTTCACCAGTTGCTACTATTCAGGTTCCTAAGGCTCCTGACAGTCAAGGAACTACCTCCCCTCTTCCCTCTTCCAAATACAACATTATAAATCAGTTGACCAACATCAAAGCAGATGCTACCCTCCTATACATGGTTGTCATCTCTGAACAACAGAAGCATCTAAAAATTTTCATGGAAGGAAAAGATTCCATTGTAGACAGCCTCTCTGAAGAGGTATATGAAGAGAATTCGTCTGAAAATAAAGTAGGTGTACATAACTTTAGACACCCTGTAAAAAAAACCTCGTTTTATATTTATGTAAAGATTATAGATAAAATTATCCATTGTTGTCTCATTGACGGTGGTTCGGGCCCAAGTGTAATGTCGAAAATTATTATGGAAGAGTTATTCTTGTCTTGTACAAATGAAAACATCAGAAGCATGCTTTCTTATAATAGTTTACAACAAACAACCATAGGTGAAATCAAGGATGTGACCTTGGTTTTGTGTGTGCATCCTGAAATAAGGACAACCCTTAATATTCAGGTAATAGATATGCCAGTGAGTAATTACTCAATCATTTTAGGAAGATATTGGCAAGCTTTGATAGGTGGATACCTCTCACTTGACGGGACACACTTATCCATTCCTCAGAATGGTAAAAACATCATATTCCTAAAAGAGGGGAGAATTTCACCTTACATAGAAAGCGTCCCAGATCCTAATGTGAATCATATCGAGGAGGACCTAGGAGTGTATTCCATCTTTTCAGATGAGGACAACACTACCTTGGAACAAATCGATTTAGAGGATTGGATGTGACATATGAACTTTGATGGTTCATGCTCCAATGAAGGAAACAGAGCTAGTATTATCTTGTACTCTCCTATGGGTAAGATTCATAACTTTTCCTATAGGTTAGAGTTTGCTTGCACAAACAATGTCACTGAATTTGAAGCATTGTTTCTAGGCATTTAAAATGCCTATAATTTGGGTTGTGGTCACCTTTCAGTTTTTGGGGATTCCGAACTTGTTCTAAACCTTGTACATAAGATATACTCTCCAAACAACAAGTTAATGAAACGTTACGCCCAAACTGTTTGGGCACTTATCTCAAATTTACTATCTTTCAACATCACTCATGTTAAAAGGGAATTGAACTCAATGGATAACAGGCTAGTTGTTTTTGCATCCTCTCCTACTCGGCAACTTCTGCCACAAAGAATTGATTGAAACTTTCAATCTTTGTATCGTCTGCATATCCCTGACAACATAGAGTCATGGCAAGTCTTTCCTAGTGATGAGAGCATCTTTGCTTTCATTCAAAATGAACCTTATAAGCCTAAGGAAATTATATCGATGGAAGATAACAAAATTCCTAAAGGCTTGACTCCTTACAAAGTTCATTTTCATCGAGTGATGTAGGAAACAAAGAAAAACATAAATAAGAGGAGTCAAAAAGGAAAGTGGGTGAAACCATTTCCTTGAACATTGGAACACCCGAGTCTCCAAATAATGTTAAAATAGGTTCCCAATGTTCTAATGAAGAAAAATTGAAGTTCGCTAAGCTGCTTAGTGAATTTCAAGATTTTTTTGTTTGGTCTTATGAGGATATTTGATGCAGGAGCATCGTCAGCAAGCACGCGTGGCAGGACAGCTCGGCACCTGGGAATCATTTTGGAATCTCAAATGTTGGGAGTTACTACTAATCTTTTGCAATTGATTGGAAAAAAAAAACGAAGGAATATCAAATGCTTGGGAGTGGATGATCACGAGTGATCTAGGAGTTTCACTCCAAGTCTTGAATGTAACTAAACTTAGGTAGAAGTTAGAGTTTTTTTTTCGTTTTTCGAGTAGATGAGTAGTCGAGGAGAACCCGAAGGACCCTCTGAGATAAATAGAGGTTTTGTATGCCCAAATGGGGTTGTTGCGAGTTAGTAGGAATTTTCTGAGTTCTAAGTTATTGTTTTGATATTATCTGAAGCCATTTACTTATGAATGAATATAACAGAGGAAATTTGATCCAAATGCATAGTAGTGTTATTGTTTGCAATTCTCTGTTATTGTGTTTTCATAAATGAATGAATTTCGTTATGAATGGATGAAACCATGAATGTTAGTATAAGTTTCAATTGTTTCTCTTTTGTTGAGTGAGTGCAAGGTGTGCACGCAGAACACAAGGAGTACGTTGACAATATATGTTTCAATCCCGAAGCTTAGGAGAGATAGTACAAAACTTTCCTTTTGCAAGGAGTGCAAAGCGACCGTTGCAAGGCGTGCACAATCACCCGCAAGAACCAAGTCTTGTGTAAGAATCTGATGCAAGGAGTGCACAGATCCAGAATTAGGCTAAGTGTCGAAGGGACTCCATAAGATTCAAAAGAGCGAAAGGTGAGATCCTAACTTGATTTGAGTCGTTGGATCCAGGAAGATTGTGGACTGTCGATCTAGTGCCACGGAATCCTGACTTGATCGTAGCCATTGATCAAAGGAGAGATCTGGATCATCAATCTGACAATTAAAATTTTGGCTTTTTGGAAGTTGGAAGTGTGGGGAAAGTTATAACTCGAGAATCGCGAGTCGCGAAATCCCGACGCGATCTGGACTGTCAGCTCGTGGAGTAATCAAGACCGTTGACTTGTAGGAGAGGAAGTCGTGAGTTCAAGCTTTGGGAAAAAGGAGGAGAGTTGCATCGCGAACTTGTAAGTCGTAAAATCCCGATAGACTTGGAGGTGAGGCCCCAGGACTTGACTGGAGGTCATATGATGGACGCATAAGGGAGGAGATATTGGATCGTTAGTCCTTTTCGGGTTTTTGGGAATCAGAGAAGTCGGGGTGCATTTCAACAGAAGCCCCGACATCGTGAAATGTGACGCACCCTTTTTGGGTTAGGCCTGTGGTCGTAATCGGTGATCATGTGAAAGAAACTCACGCCTAGTGCTTGTTCACGTGGGATGCATTACACATAGGACCTATGGATATTTTGTGAGGATTCCATAAAGGAATCAAAGAGTTGTTCCAGCTCGAAGAATGAGGAGATCCAATGACCGGGAGATCAACAGACCTTGTCAAGGTGGGGCACTACATCAAGTGGTATCAGAGTAGATTTTCTTCTATAGATTTCAAGCGAAGGAGATAAATGAGACAAAAGAACTCGAAGATACACTCTGTGTGTGTCAGACAGTCGACACAATTCCACCAAGGAGACGAGTGGAACAACCTTTATTCAATCGGGCTGTAGAAAGGGTAATGCGAGAAATTCATGCAAGATTAGAGGCGATGGAGGTAGCACAGAGGAGAGAACCTGATGCAATTAGTTTTGCACCAGTTTTGTCGAAGCCGAATTTTGAGACTGAATTTATGATATATACTAATTCCATAGAGGAAGCAGTTTCTGCTATCCTCGTGCAATGTGATGACCAAGGTAATGAAAAACCAGTGGCTTACATGAGTCAAATCTTGTCTGATGATGAGTTTAAATATTTTTTTATTGAAAATCATGTTTTCACTCTTGTTAAAGTTGTTAAAAAAATTCGCCACTTCATCTTAGGTAAGCACACGTTGATAAAAGTCTCTTTACCCACTATCAAGTTTTTTCTCTCATAGACTTATCTTTCATGAAAGCTTGCACATTGGCTTGCCAAGATTCAGGAGCATGATTTAACTATCGTGACTTCTAACACCATCAAGGGACTTGACTTAGCCCTTCACTTAGCTCAGCAAGATGAAACTAGAGAAGAAATTGATGAACAGGATAGCTCTCTATCAACATTGTTCTACATTGATAATCAAATCCTTCATGTGTTTGAACATCCTTGGTATAAAAATTTGGTTTATTATATGCAAAATCAAAGATGTCCATATAACTTAGATACTCATCAAAGAAGAAGGATATGTCTCGAATCTGCTAGATACGTCATTATAGGAGACTTCTTGTTTAGAAGATCTATCGACGGTATGTTGCTTCATTGTGTAAATAATGAGGAAACACATAAATTGTTGCAAGAAACTCATGGTTCTTCAAATTCTGTTATTCATGTAGAAGGTCGTTTTTCTGCTAAAACCACTCCTTTTAAGATTATCATAAAATGATACTATTGGCCTTCAATCTTTCGTGATTCTTATGTTTTTTCGAGATCTTGTGACAACTGCCAGAAATATTTTGGGAAAGAACGCCTTTTAGCCATGCCTTTACAACTGGTCCTCCCGGACTTTCCTTTTTCAAAGTGGGGTTTGGAATTTATTGGTCCTATTAATCCTTTGTCTTCAATAGGACAAGTCTTTATCGTCACAACCATATACTATCTTACAAAATGGACTAAATTTGTCCTACTTAAACATTCATAGGATGAGCAGGTGATTTCTTTCCTTGAAAATAATATTTTTTCCAGATTTTGTCTTCCTTTGGAAATTATTACAGACAATGGTCCCACTTTTATTTATGCTAAGCTGACACAATTTTTATCTAAGTTGGGGGTTAAACATTTTACCTCGTCATCTTATTATCCCCAACGAAATGGGCAAGTTGAGTCTACCAATAAGAATCTAGTAAGAATTATCAAAAGGCTCATTGAAGATAAGCTTCATCAATGGCACACTCTCCTCATTTACGCCCTTTGGGCAGATCGAACTACCACCAAGGTAAGCACTAGTTGCACTCCTTTCCAACTTGTTTATGGCCAAGAAGCCATTTTTCCTACCGATCTAGAAATTTCCTCCTTAAGGTTAATGCTACAGGTCTAAGAATTAAATTCTTCTTATGTTTCTCAAAGAATGAATGCACTTTTGGCTTTAGAGGAGAAAAGGACATTTGCCTTGGATAATATAAAGAGAAGACAGCAGACTGCTAAACCATATTTCAACAAGAGTGTCAAAGCCGTCAAATTCAAAGTCAATGAGAAGGTATTGGTGTGGCATTCATCTCGTGCTGATAGAGGAAGGCATTCAAAGTTTCAAAAATTATGGTTGGGTCCTTTTAAGATCGCTTTTGTTGTGGGCACAAAGTCTTACATTCTAAAGGACTTACAAGAGCGATTGTTTTCCTACAGCACTAACGATTCCCACTTAAAACATTATGTGGAACCAACTTGAATAGTTTAACGTTGTTTGGAATGTTTTTTGTATATTAGTAGTTTTTTATTTCTGTTTTTCAATTTCTGTCATTTCATTTCTGCTTATTTCAATTTTGTTGTTTTGTTTCTGCTATGACATTTCTTTCGTTTTGTTCTTTTTTACTTCATTTCTTGTCAAAATAAAATGTTGGATCAGTTTTTCCACAGCAACAGTTCTGCAAAGTATTTTTAATCAATAACAATCAAGATTACACAGTTGTCATGATTTTCCCCTTGAAAGCATCATTGAAATTGTTATCTAGTTCCATTGTTGTTTTATAAGATAGTTGGTTTTATCCCTCTTCTGCTTTCCTGTTCTTCATCCATTTCAAGATTCAAAAGAGCAAGTTCAGAAAAAATTTCTCCTTGAAGTCAAGAACAACTTTTAGTTGAATGATTATGCTTACAGGGATAAACCCCCTCATACTTAACACTTTTCAACTTTTCATGAGTTATTCCCAAATTCTCGATCATTTTTCCCTTAAATCCGCTCACTTCCCCCTATTGCACAATCATTCTGATTTATATCTTCTTGATTTGATGTTACTTGGTATGTGAAACCAGACATTATGAGTTCTTAAAATGTTGGAAATAGATTTCCCTGTGGAGTCACCAGTTTGTTGACGATTAAAATTGTAATGATGAATTTTGCCCGCAAAGTATTGCTAAAGTGCTATTATTTAACTATGCTAATAATATAATACTAGTAGGTGGGACCCCCTTGTAGACTAAAGGCGCAAGGGTAGACATATTACACATGTTTTTCTGTTGTTATGATGTTTTTTACACAGTGCTACATTTTTTACGATGCATTCTTGGTTTCGTTTGGTGTGATAATAAGAGGATAATGCATTATTGTGGAATGTTTTTTGCGACACAGAATAGTTTTATGTGTATGAGGAGCATGTTATGTATGGTTTCTATGTTATAACATTGTTACAAATTCTTATGATTGATTACCTAGCCACATATATGCAAGGGATAATTTAATGGTAGCATGATCAAAACAAAGAAAAAACTATGAAAAGGTCCTAAAGTATAATAAAAGGAAAGAAATTATGTATTTGAGCTATAATAAAAGACTATATGAAAATTTCGAATGAAAGAGTTAAGGGATACTAGTGTTAGTCCTAGTTGTTATGTTATTTCTTTAGTTAATGGACTATGTGAATTTCATTAAATTCAAATGGAGGTGCATATGGAATTGTTAATATGGATTATTGTGTGGAGTTATGGCAAGGGTTAACATGTAAACTATCTTGGGTGGCGCACTATGCAATGGATATCGTCTCAGATCTCACAATGGTTCGGCATTGAATATGCATTAGTTATATGGCTTGATTATTGGTGAATGTTATGCTTATTGGGTTGTCTCCTACTTCGAATTGAATGGGGCCAGGTGATGGAAGCGACATGCATTTACTACACGTCACTCCATACTTTCCCTATCGCTCGTCACCCTAGCATTGTTCCATTGTTGCAATTTCGCTATGTTGGTTGTGAAGCTCCGCATTTTTAGGTTTTTGGAAGCGAAATCTCAGCCAACTCGCCATTTAAGTGTTTTTCCCACAAGTATGATTATTTTCTCTCAATCCATGATGTATTCTGTGTTGTATGAACCAAATGATGGCTCGGGGATGCTTGGATTCTGTGTGTTCTTGAGAATTTCGATTGTGTGTAAATGTGGTGTTATGGCTCTCTATGATGAATGTAAAATGTTGGAAATCGCAAGCAAAGGAATGGATATTATTAAGTTGCATGTTGGTTGTTTTCTCGGTCAGTATAGTTTTATGATGGGTCTCTGTGGAATAATAAGTAACAGTGGTGCAATATGGCTCTGGGTTGATGATTGAGGGTTTTGTTCTATGTATCATTGTCGTTTAACTTGTTTCCTCTCATTGGTTGAGGTAATCCTTACCCAATTGCGAAGAAATTTCCAACAGTGGTTTGTTCTTTTATCGGATACCGAACTGTTGTTATAGCTTGTCCCCGACTGTCTTTTCGTCGAAAACTTGCCAACAGTCCAATATTGGTCACCCGAATATTAACACAGGCCTGTGTGGGTTTTGGATTGATACAAGTTGTATCTTGATGTTCTTTCAAAGGGATGTGTGTGTCTTCACTATTGTTGTCAAAGTTATTAACCCTCAGGTGATTGGAAAGAGAGATTGTCTCGCTGTGTTTAAACACCCACCATTGTTAATTTAACCCTCGTCTCTTCTCTACAAATGTTAGATGCACCTGTGTGCACTGGTTTATTTTACTCTTACTGTCTTTTCTCTCCTCAGGTGTTAACTATTGGTTCTATTGTCGGGACTTGGAGTAATAAGTAAGGATTGTGTGGGTCATTGATGTGTCTTTTTCAAAATGTATTTGGGCCTATGATTGATATAAGTCTCGAAATATCATCAGCTCTTTGTGTTTTTGTTTAAAAAGATGAAAGGGCTTTTGTTGCCTCTCGGCATTTGATTTTGACAAAGCCTGATTTAGACTCTAACTTGTATTTTCTCTCCTCGAGCACCTTCTGGGGTTGTCAAGCATTGGTGATCAGTTAAATGATTATGGAAGTCTTTAATAACATGCTCTCTCATCGAGTCTATGTATGGTCCTTCTATGATAAAGTTGCTTGAACAAATGAAAATGAAAATGAGTGGTTTCTTACAGTCGAGGGTTGTCTTCTTATTCGTTATGGTTTCGCTTATTGTGTTTATTCATGTGGTCTTGATTGCATAAGAAGACACTTGTGTATGATTTTTACTAAGCCCGATTAGGTTTCTGGCAAGGCAAAAAATGATGCATGTGTGTCAATTGAGTTATATTCACTCATATATGATTGGTTATATTGGAACATCGTCCAGACTATCAATTGTTAAAAAAAAAGTTGTACCCACAGAGATCAAGATTGGGGTTTATGTTGGGTTGATTGTTGTTGTTTCAAGATTTTTTCGATTGATTGATTGAAGTCTTGTTTTTGATCGGGCATGATTTTAAGTCTATCCACGTTTTTAAAAAGACACATGTGTACATTTTAATTGGGCCTGATTGTTGATTGGAAAACAATTGGATGTTTATTATTTATCGTGGTGCATTATGGATTATCAGGGATAGATATTGATCATATTGTTGTGCATGTTTTGATTATTTAAAAAAAAAAAAAAAAGGAAGAAGGGATCAGCATTTTATTAAACAATATTGTTGAATGGAAAAAAAAATTATAAGTTATGATTGCACAGACTATTATAAATTAGATTTCTGGGAAATTTGATTATTGAAACAATGAGCAGTTTTGTATACAATTGAGGAACAGTGAATTTTGGTGCTTTTTGGATTGATGTTGAATAGAGTTATGATTCTTGATTTATTTAATGAACAGTATGCATCAAATTCCTTGTCATTTTCTCAATTTTTCGCTTAATACAAATCCCCTCAAAATCCCAGATTCATTTTCCACGCCATGTTCTTGAAATGAAATTAAAAACTTTGTATTACAACTATTAAGAAATAACACAGAGATGGATCACAGCTGATATGATTTTGTTATTGTTTCATAGTAGATTGTTTAATGAATTGTTGAGCAATAATCATGTTCTTACTCCCTTTAATTTTCTCACTTTTCTGCTCAATGCAACCCCCTCAAATATCCTAGAACCTTTATTCACCCCCTGCTCATTGACAATTATTAAATGAATTTTATGGATTAGACTACATGGGTCTGATGTGATTGTTGAGCCAAACTTGGTTTCATATTAAGAGATGTCATGTATGGTTTGTTTAAGAAGCTACTTGCTAATAAACGTTGCATACATGATGAGATTCTTCAACAAAGGAAGCCATGGTCGAAATAATAGGGGCAGAGGGAGTTGGAACAGAGGAACTAGAAGGCCAAGATTCTCGATGCAGATCCTAAAGAGTTAAACTAGCTCTTCCAAGCTGGATTTTTCAATTAGATTGGACAAGGGGTAGTCCAACCTAGACCAGAGAGGCCTCCCTTCAAACCCCTGCATGTCCCTGGTATCCCTGTGCCCCCTCATGTTTCATTGCAACCTAAAATTCCTGAGAATGATGGATGGCAGGAGATTGTTCACCCAGCAGTCTCCCAACATCGTGGCTAGTCAAATTTATCTCTACCTGCTCCTCATCCACTTGTTAACCCAAATGTCCATATTTCCCCTGCACACTCACTTGTACAGTCCTCCCACGCAAGCAAACGACTCAAAACTAAATCCCACCACATGCATGACAAAGGAAAATTTGTTGTTGGTCCCTCCTCTCCCTCAAGTGATTCAACCAAATCGGTTTCATCCCACATGCACTTGAGAGATGATTGTTCTCATGTCATCAGTGAGATCAAGCCTCAAGGCTCCACACAGCCTAAGGCTAATTCAGGAAATTCAAAAGGAGATAGTAGAAACAAAGGAAAAATTTCCTCCCAAAGTGGCAAATACGGTTGTTTAGTACAGTTTATTATTGTTTTATTGAGAACAGTGGACTGCTGAAGTTTTTGGATAGCATACTATTTTTGGATATTTTGGATATTATATGTTTGGATATGATTTAAAATATCATTGATATTTAATTTTAAAATGATGAGAATGATTATTGGAGCTACAAGGAGGGATGTGTTTGATTAATTGACCATTTATGTTTATTTTTGTTAAGAAACTAAAGGGAGTCACAAGAGGTCCCACCTAGTAGTTATTATTTATTAAAAGACCCTTATTATTATTATTATTATTATATTAATTCTTCCCCTAAACTGAAATTTAGTTGAGTTTTAATTAACTTAACTAAAAGAGTTAGTTGAACTACTTCAACTAATTTGGGATGCATAAAAGAAAAATGAGAAGGAAGAACAAGAGGAGAATAGAAGGAGAAAGCATACTAAGTTTTGCTCTTGAGTTTTATTGAGATAGTTCAGTTTTCATTCATTCTTTAATTCATTAAAATCCTAATTCTCTTTTATGACAGCAGGATCCTATTGTAGACAGCAAGATTCAAGGTTGAATTACCTCAATCAGACACTTGTTTTTAGAGGTGTTGATCTATCTTTTATAGTCTGTGTAGACTTGTTTTTTTATGAATTAAATTGCATGACTGATAAAGGATATTGTGCAAAGTCGAGTGGGTAGCAATCTGTGGCAAATTGATCCATCTTTTAAAATTCAGTTTTTTACTTCCTGTCAGAGTCCTTTTGTATGGTTTTAATCGGGGATAGCTAAGTTTGACTTTGGTCCAAACTCCCTCAAGGATTTTTGTAAAGAGAACGATTCTTTTGATTTCTTGGAATGAAATAAGTGGTTTCTATTCTATCTCATATGTGTTAATATGTGTCTTGGTATTTTTTCTTTTGTCTCCAAGTTTACTTTTGCATCTGTTATATTCAGAAAATTATATAAAAATTTTGGATTTTACAATAATCTTCTACTTTAAAAAATCAGCTTAAGCCCTTGTAACTAATACTTGTGGATTGGGAAACAAATTTTGAGGCTATAAACATAGGGTGCTATTCTCGTCTATCTTGCCTTAGCCAAGCAAGATCTGAAAATGCTTGAGTAATATTATTTCATATTTTTTCCTCAACAGAGAGAATACGTTGATTAGTTCACATTACTTTCTGAATTTACTTAAAATAACATTAGCACTATTTTTAGACATTTTGACTTTTAATAAATAAGAAAATAGACCATGTTCAAGGGGTCGATGGTTTTCATAAGAAATTTTTGGATTAAAACGAGAGGAAATTATTTTCCAAGTTTGATTTAGAAGCTCAAAAGGAGCCAAGGCGAATTTTCTAAATATGTGCATGCTTTCTCATGAGTGGGTTTTTCTGCAATCTGATTGAATGCTACATGCATCTAGTACAATTTCAATTACTTTTCATTTATCTAAATTGATTAATAATTTTTTGGGTAAAGTTTGGTGAAACATAATTTATTTGATAATTAATTTGTTTTATGTAGACTTTGAAAAGTATAGAACTATTTCGTTTTCATCTTCCATCCTATATGTCTATGCATGCATGGTAGTTAATCTTGCTCTTCTTAAGTACTATCTATTGAATGATAAACTTCCCTTGGTGTTATTGCTCGATAATTTAGATTCATATATTGCTTACTCACCACTTATAAGGGTTATCCTAAGCATGGATTTATCCAACCAATATTTTATTTTATTATTCAATTTTCCTATTTAATTATATAAGAATAAAACACAAGAAAAGGATAATCAAGTAACTAAAAGAATGAACTCAAAGAAAAATCAGTAAAGCTCATTGAACAGTTGTCAGGCCATTAATTCAAAGGATTACACTATACCAAATGAGGAAGAGTCTAATTGGGCCTCGTCCTCGAGTGTGATCCCTCTTATTGAGTTAAAGGGAATCCAACCCCCCCAACACCAAGTAATTAGCAATATCAGAAAACCAAGGTGAATTAATAGATATTGCAAACAAATGTTCATCAAAAAAATTATCTTCTACAAGAACAACTTCACCTTCATTATTAGTTATGGAAATAAAATTTGCAACCATCTTTATTTTTCCAAGTTTATCTAAGATGGTGATGTTAAATTCATGTAGTAATAAAAATCACCTAGTTACTCTACCATTCGTAATTGATTTATTCATAAGATATCAAATAGAAGAATGGTTAGTATGAATGAAAACTTCATAACCAGTAATACAATGTCTAAAATTATTGATAGTGTGTACAACTACAAGAAATTATTTTTCCATCACAGATATGACCCATCAAATTTGTTCAAAACAACTTTAGATAATCAAGCAAACATATTGGGGTAACATTTGGGAAAGGGGTTGTCATTATGGGTGACTTCACCCTTGAAATATTCATCATCGATATGTTTAACCTGATGAGATACATCACCTAGTAAACCTTCACTGTCATCATGCTTACCCACAATCTTCTCACTTTTATCAAAACAAAGAGATATTTTTCCATTAACAGTATTCCTATGGGTTTGGAGTTGGCCCACTATGCGAATGAGGGTTTGGACCACTTGCTTTAGGTCTTCCATGGTTGTCGTGTTTTAAGTGTGGGTCATGGAATCACAGGGACCACCTAAAAGGTTACTCAAGAGATATATCAACATGATCAACCTCGTGAGGGGATTCTATTGAGATAGGTCACAAATAACTATATTGTCAATCCCACCTAAAAATGGGCTACCAAAGAACTATGTTAATGCGGCCATCATAGTAAAAGGAATCTTTTGATATAGGTCTTTTATAATGGTGTGGATTGGCCCCAAACTTTTATTTTTATTATGGTGTAAGTATTACCCATGTTTGAGTATTACTGCATTGATGAAATTCCCAAATTCTTGAGGTTCCAGCAAAAACAAGTATGCTTTCCATTATCTAGAGGTTAGGGTTTACAATGTCCTAAGGATAAAAGAGTGTCAAGCACTATATCTCTCTAATATACCAAAGGATTTCCAACAACATCACTTAGACAAATCTTTCATATCACCAACTAAGGAGGAAGTTTGTACCCTTGGTTGTAATCCCTAATTCCCTGGTATGTGAGAGTGATCTCCTTGAGTGTTGTTCTCTATGTACTATAGTAACAATATGGTTGAGAAGCTTATGTAAGGTTGGTTTCAAGTTCACCTAGGGGATTTTCAATATACCCAAGCATACATAGAAGATCAAATCCATAGGAAAATATGGTACTACTCAAAGAGGTACCAATAGGGGTGTGCAAGGGTGTCCAACCAGGTGGCTCCACTTGTATTTTTTGCATGTATGCTTATCTAGTTGTAATTTTACCCCACTAAATGATAGATTTCTATGTTTTAAAGATATTAGAATAGGTGTGTAGCCTTAAAAGAAAATATAAAATTTGGGTGGGTGTTGGCACAAGAAAGAGCTTTGATACCACTTGTTTTGTTCCTTAATATATGAAACATAATAGTTAGATAAATATGAGCATAAATATAACTACAAAAAGCACATAAGTAGAACCAAAGTATTGAAACAAAAATAGCAGACAAACCTTTTGAATAGGAAGTAATTTTCGCTTACCTCTTTGAGGAGAAAAACTCCAATTAAGTAGAGCTCTAGTATAATATTTTTTACTTGGTACCAATTTTTTTTTCCTTGGAACACTCCTGGGAAAACACATCGGGCACTTCCCCTCATTTCGAGGATGGTACCCAGGGTAAACCAGATTTTGTAGAAAGCCAAGGCTTTTTTGATAGCGTGCTCAATTAAGAGCTCAACATGTCACTAGTGAGAATTGAACCTAGGTGGGGGGTAAAACACCCCTCAGCATGAACCACTCAGGATAAACCCAATGGACTACTTGGTACCCAATTACATAGCTTCTAGTACTATAAATGTATTTTTACTAACCAAAACCCTAATCACCTAATGGGCCTTCATTAGTGAGGCCAAAACAACTAACTACTAGACATTCTTTGGTGAGTCCACCTTACATTTATTGATCATACACTCTAACTACCATAGTGGGCCTTATTTAATAGAGATATCCATAATACATTAAGTAACAACATATCCTATTGACTAGGGAAATGATGTGTGACCCTGACATAGTAGCATCAACAACTAATCTTTGAGGAAAATTGAAGGCCGCATTTTGTGAAACAAATTTCATTGAGTTACAAAGAGATTTGTCTTGTACAATAACACTCCCTTCAATAGTAATTAGATAAAAATGTTGCCTAGGTTTTTTGGAAACAAAACCATATATACTTTGATGAGAACGATTTGTAATAGCATCAATATCAACAACTAAAATTTAAGGAAAAAACTTTTTTTCTCATACACTACCATTCCCTTCAACATCAAAACCAAGATAAATCTTGCCTAGGTTGTTCAACAACATGTAGTACAAATTACTTATCTATAAATGTTTGATTTTATCGATGGGAAATACATAAAGAAACACTTCTAACTTTTACAGGAGTGAATTGAAGGGCAATGTTATGTGGTGGAAAAATCTGAATATTAGACGATTTGTAAACCCTAAGTTAACCTCTTTTCTAAGGAAAAAATTTCTTGATGGTTGGTTTGAATGATCCATTGATGATTTAATTTGAAAAATGAATAAAACAATCATTAAATACAAATTTTTCATTTGAATACAACCTATATTTCATAACTCATTAAACTCAATTATCAATTATACAACCTAGAAACAACATAATGTAACTTATTAAAAGCATGAGATTGAAAATTAACTATTTTATTTATTCATTATCCATGCCCGTGGTTATGTCTCACTTTCCATTTTCATTGACAACATAAGGTATGATGAAGGAGCATCCCTGTGAATAAAAATGATCTTGCATAAATATTGTTATTGTAAATAGGTAAGGAATAATATAAACTACCACCACTTCAAATTTTAGGACATGAATATGCATCATTATCCCTAGGCATGCATTTTAGTGCTATTGGCATGCATTTTATACAAATATTTAAGCATAATTGACCTTTTTTCCAATGAAAACCTTCAAGGAAACCCCTACACACTTTCCCATATTTTTTGAATGGTACCCAATGTAAACTCATCAACGTTAATTAAAATTCCTAAAACTATGAGGAAATCAAGTAAGGCATTCAACATAGGTAGTTATTCCAAGGGATCAACCCCAAGACCTCATGCATGAAGCTCAAAGAACTGAACCACTCTAGCTAACCCACCAAGCTATGGGAAAAATTGACTTTTTTTGCTACACCAAACATTTTTAAGACCAAAGTGATAGATATGAATATGTGGGGAGGTTGGTAATATTACATATCCATGCTTGATTTCATAAATTGAGTACCTATCTTGGACAAGGTGTGCATTTTTGTAAACACTATTTTACATTCCCTAAAAATGACAAAAAGAGTGAAACTTTCATTTTGGCAGATCCATAACTCAAAAATGAAGACATGTTTCAAAAATATGGAAGTTTAGGGTGATGAAATGTGTGAACAAATTCATCATATGTTCTTATATGTGATCAAAATTACTTATGTGAATTTTTCTATGTAGTTTACATAATCATGTCACCTTGATTTGGATACTTATTTTTTCACACATAATTCAATTTTTGAGCAAGCAAGGAGGAATTTGAAGATTTTGTTTGCATCATGAGCATATATAATCCAGATTGGATCATTATATTTTTTTTCATCTATATCAATCCTTTCGGAGTGGAAAAATTTGGAGGAATCATCTTGCAGGGCCATTTTAGTGGCAGGTCCCAGTTTGGAAAATTGGGGTTTGAAACCTTTCGGGGTCATTTTGAGGCATCAAATGACTTTTTTGAGAGTTAAAACTTCCCCATCATAGCTAGGACCCCGTGACACTATTTCACATATCGATACCTTTCCAAAGGTGCAAAAATCGCATCAATTGGAGTTCGTATGCAAAATTTCCTCTCACAAATTGACCTACCGTGTTGACCACCATGGTATGAGAGGATGTCATGTCATCCCTCGTTACTCACGCATATGAGGATAGCCACGTATGTGATTTCAAGAAGATTCTATAAGTTACAAAACCCTATCACAATTGAGGTTTGAGGAAGTCAAAAACCTACCCTAGATGGTTATCGGGCTATGTTAAATATCGGGCCACTAGGAGGAGAAGGGGTTCCATTCTATACTATTGTATTTTGTTCCATAGCTGAGCAGAGCAACTAGGAGTGGGAAATTAGATATCATAATAGAGGGGGTTAATCTTTTGTAGTATCCTAACAGGCCACGGGTCTAAGGTAACTCCATAGAGAATGCCTTCTCCTTTGTACTTGCATTATTTCCATACAAGAGAAAAGAGAGCAAAGCAGCATCACCTTCTAGTTGGGTTTTCTCCCATACAGGTTTCCTAGAGAAATATTTGTATTATTTTGTGGATGGTTTGTGATTTTATTTTATTGTTCTCTATTTTCCACATTTTATCCATTTCATGCATAAGCAGAAAATCAAAAACTAAATATTCTGGAAATCTAAAGGAATTTAAGCTTCATAGGTAGATTTTGGTTTTATTTATCAAATTTGTCATGATGAACTGTTCCAGTGGAATATCCACAGTAGTTTACAAATCAATATATTATGATGTGTCATAAATTATGACGTGAAATATTTGCTTCATAACCCCATGAATGTTTGAAATACACATCACTGCATTCAAATGCATGCTTCTGGCCTCCAAAATTGTTATTTTCGAGCAACTATAAAATTGAAGAAAATGTAAGCCAATCTCGTAAAAATTGCATACCCTAGTCAAATGAATTAGTGAAATTAAATCAAAATTTTACCACATGTAGAATGAATATCAATTATTCAAAAATATTATTGTCATGGCAATAATATGATTATAAAATGCATGTCATGTGCCTTGGAATGCATGCAACGTGAATTTTCTTCAATGAAATGCACTATAAGCATTGGAAAATGCATGTCTGTGGTGGTAGGGAGAAAGGTGAACTAATATTTCATGTCAAATCTTCTTAAAATTCCAAAATTCACTCCATAATGAAAAGTTGCATGCCCTTAACCTCCATCATTATTACTCCATGTAGAATTTTCCCAAAACCTTTATTCTTGAAAGCCCTAAAAAATGAACTCGAATGTTATTAAATGCACACTTTATGATAGATTATCAAAGAAAGAGGTAATATGTTGTATTTGATGACCCAATGAATGCTCAAAGTTCATGCCACAACCCTCAAATGCACACTTTTGCCCTCCAAAACTACCATTTTCAAGCAACTATAAAATTGAAGAAAATGAAGTCAACCTTGTAGAAAAAGCATGCCTTGTCAAATGCCTTAGTGAAATTAAATCTAAATTTTACCACATGGAGAATGAACACTAGGGATTCTTAAATCCACTTTGAAGCACTAGTATTCTAAGTAAATTCATACCATGTACCTTAGAATTCCCACAACATAAATTCCTTCCAAGGAATACACTCTATGCGTTTAAAAAGGTATCCCATGCATTGGAAAATGTGTGCCTAAGGTGGTAGGGAGAAAGGTGAAGATATAATATGTCATGTCAAATATGGCATTGATGTCTATGACAAATATGGCATTGATGTCTATGATCATTAGATGTTTTACTCAATATGTATAAGCAGGATTGTAGCCTTTGTAGTTTGAACTTTTATAGTTTTAAGTGATGATAGATAATCATGTTGGTTACTCTAATGAGGATCTTTTCTAAGTTCCATGACCACATTATGAATTTACATTTAATTTCTACTTTATATATAAAGTATGATATTTTCTTTGGAAAAAAATATTACAAACAAGATTTATTGAATATCTATTAAGGATTTCTTTTCTAAGCAACATTCAATAAATTTAAAAATACATGTATACCAAAACATCAACTTTTTGAACAACTTTGTATTGAATATACTAGGTTGATATTTATGTACATATGTATTTTACAAAACCCAAGCTTTCAATGGAGATTGTAGTAACTGCTTGGAATGAAATAAAACATAGATACAAAATCCATCCTCTCAAACGAGATTGTAATAATTGTTTAAAAGGAACGGAAATACATATACAACCCAAGGAGTAGGTTGAACAATAAAGAGGACTATGAAGAAGTAAATAAAGAATTTTTGAATAGATGAGGAGAGGCTTATGAAACGTCGTCATCTTCCTCATCCTCATTCTCGTAATCTTCTTCATCATCATCTAAAGCAGAGTCCTTGGGGGCACTAGGGACTAGTTATGTCATCTCCTTTCTCATCATCATCAAGAGATAGGTGCTCAGAGGAGGAATTTTTCAAAGAATTAGAACTACAATTATCATCCTATTGGGGCTAGGACTACTCATGTTCCTCCTCCACCTTTTCTTCTTCTTCTTCTTCTTCTTCTTCTTCTTCTTCTTCACCCTCTTCCTCTTCAAGTTCATCTTGAGATGGTTTCAAGTCATCATCTTTGTAGGAGTCATTGGAGGGATTATTTGATGTCATTGTTGCTATATGAAAAGAATAGTTATACCAACAATAATGGAACCTAAAATAACTTTATAAAATGAAATGAAAAAAAACTTGTGAATATGAAAAATATTTACATATTGTAAAGAAATTCAAACCTTGCAGCAAATTGGAGTGGACCTTATAGCAAATTGGAGAGAACTCAATAACTACATCGAACTTTATGGTCGCCATTCTCAATATGGAAACAATTGGGAACGTTTTAAATCACTATAAAAGGATATAAGAAACTATATTGAGGCAAACGACAAAAGGAAAAAAACACTAGTGCACAAAGGAGGCAACCAGTGAGCATTATGAAATGGTGTACAAAATGATTGAGATGTTTGAGTATAAATAAACCCGGCCCTGAACTTTTGCATCGTAATATTTGACCATATCTTACCAAGAAAATAGTATTAATCCATATACCATGATGCCATTGACCAAAAATGGATCTTTTCAAATTTAATTTTGTTATAAAATTTTACTATTTAAAAAGAAAAATAAATACTTTAAATATTAAAATGATAATATGCATGCATTCTATTATTTCATATTCTTTATTTTAATAACTCTTCAAGAATAACACATAGCATATATTATTCTAAATTCTTAAGGTACTTTTAGAAATCTTCAGGTAAAATAGATATCATCTATTATTGCATCATATTAATATGGTACTTCAAAAAGTGCAATGTCACCATCACAAATAATCCATAGATGTTAATTTCATAGGTTAAATATTTATGAGCACCCTTACCTATAAATGTAGGGGTTTGTAAGGGAGAGATGCATTACAATGGATAACATGAATGATCGATCAAGTGAGATGCCATGTCAATGCCAAAGTTTAACGATGGTATGAAGGAAAAAACATTTACAAGAATGTTGTCCAACTAAATAGTCCTTGAATTTCTTCTTAAAATTAATTTTCTTATTTACCGGGGAATGTAATTGATATAAATGTTTAATTGCAATTGAATAAATCGAATGCCAGGTAATGCAATCAAATAAATTGAATTCTTGAGATGCAATTAATGAAAGATATATCAATTCCTCTTCACATTTGATATTAATGTCACTTTCACATTTCATGCATCGAATAATGTTCCAATGCAAAGTTGTCGTTAATGATATAATATTTATTAATAAAAGTTTATTTACATATAATAATTTACAAAAGCATATTTATTTAATTTTAATGTTATTACTGCATATCGAGATATATAACCTATGTATAACACATCCTGAACATGTTTGGTTAGCTTATATTTAACCTACTTTTGTTAAAAATTTGGTTAGCTTATATTTAACCTATTTTTGTTAAAAATTTCAACTAGTTAACTCATTTTTTTTGGTTTGAAATTGTCTTATTTTTAAATTTTTTGACTAATTTATTTTGGATTTATTGACCAAGTCACCTTTTCTATAATAGAAAAAAAAAATTCCAAAATCTTGTGATAAATTCTAACTAATTAAAAAGGTCATATTTTGACAAAGAAGAGCATCTTTCAACACTCCTTGGATAATTCTCTTAATAAAATAGGATACATGGTAGAATTTGGAAAAATGTTACGGACCTATTGTTTCAACAGCCTTCTATTTCTTTTTATTTGTCTCATTCTTTTTATTCTTTGAAAACACTCTTTCCATGAGCATATACGAAACCATGCACTCAACACTATGTGATGTTGCAACCTAACCCTCTTTAAAATTTCTCATTTTAAACAATTCCACAACTAAAACTATTCTCACCTTCTATCCACCAATCAACTATCTTTCATAAGTAACATTCAATATTTCTATACCAAGGGGTTAGCTCAACCAGATGACTAATGGGATTGGGAATTTGCCTAGTTCTGTGCTAGAATGTGCCCAATTAGAATCCACATATGTGAGGCACACTAGTCTATGTCAAAGGGTTTACTAGGGATTACACACATGAATGTGGGGAAGCATCATTTGGGTTAAATGTGAGGTTTTCCATGGGAAAAAAACATTCAATATTTCATTTGCATTAAAAATTATAATGTACTTCTCGCAACAATTTTCTCTATGCTATCATATTTCTTGACATGAATTTTAAGTTTTATATTACTTGGACAATATATTCATCCATGATTTTCATCAATCTCATTTCTTTATGCATTAATATCATGTTGTTTTCGGTCATTCTCCTTCATACTTGAATGGAACATTTCTACAATATATTTCCACTTCAATGGTTGTTGCACTAGATCAAATCAATAATTTCTTTCACTTATATATTTACTTGAACACTATCTAAAAATTTGTTTCCACAATCTTCATGAACAATCTCAATAACATTATTTGTTTCAAGGAATCTAAAATCCAACCATATTTACTCACAACACCAACTTCTTGTTGAGATTTGAGTACCTTGGAAAGTGGTCCCCTTGTGTTTGTGAGTCTCTAAACACAAAGGGGGAGACTATTACCCTCATTACTTTACTTTATGTTCTAATTTCACTTTGACTTAGGAGTTTAAGTCAAAAGTGAAATATGTCACTTAAGTCATTAAAGTGACATTTAATTCACTTTGTGGGTAAGTTAAAGGACATAAAGCAAACTAAGGAAAGTGGGTTTCCTAAGTGAGATTTTTGGATTAAATCTCACCCATTGATTAGACATTGCTAGATTGGATCTAGGCCATTGATATTTTAGGGTTTGGCCAAAGAGACGTTAAAGGAAGGAATAGGGAAAAGAAGAGATTCGTTATTCACTTGCTCACTTGAGAGACTTTGGTGAGGAGAAAGAACTGAAGAGAAGAGAGGATGAGGGTTTGAAGCACTTGAGCGCATTCTTGAGAAGAGGGGGCGCACCAATGAAGGAGAGCAAGAAAGCTTGAGGAGGCGCACTTGTGGGAAGCAAGCAAGCCTAAGCTTGAGTTTCTACATCCATGGATGGTGGACTAGTAAGAGGGCGCACTCATAGGAGTGAGGGTGCATCTAGTTCACTTGGGCGCACAAGAAAAGAGGAGGGGCACACTTGAGCATTGAGGGCGCATATTGCTTGTCGAGGGTGCACATGAGGCAAGGAGGAAAGAAATACTAGTGAGAAAGGGGCGCTCTACCATTTGGGAGATTTCGTGGAGGCAAGAGGAGCACCTAAATCAAGGGTGCAAGGTGATGCAGGAGCATCATTGTCAATCACGCAAAGCAAGACCTATCAACGTCTGAGAATCTGTACAGGATCTCAACGCTGGCAGTTACAGCAGATATTTTGAAGTCTGCCTTAACTCAGTGCCGGAATTAATCTTTTGAGGCACACTTGAACTCAGCGCGGGAAAATCTTGGAGGCACGCTTGAATGATTATGAGCAAAGTGGGAGATTCCACTACGGCTCTGGAATGCAACCGATCTAGATGGTCGTTAGGTTAAGTTTTAGAGTAGACAAGTAGCCAGGGAAAACCCTAAGAGCCTTTGAGATAAATAGAGGTTTTGTATGCCCAAATGAGGTTGGCTACATGGTAGATAGTTGTAAATTAGAGAGCTGCAAATTAGTAGGAGATTTCAGTTTTTAGTTGTTTTTTATTTCAGTTTTAGCCATTTTCACTTTGAATATAATAGAGGAGAAATTGATCCAATGCATGGTGTGAACATTGTTTTCAATTCCCTGTTATTTGTGGTCTCATGAGTGAATGAATGAATCTCGTTATGAGTAGATGGAACTATGAATGTTAGGATAAGTTGCAATTGTTTCTCTTCAGTTGAAGTAGTGCAAGGTGTGCACACAGAACACGAGGAGTGCGTTAACGGGATCTGTTTCGATTACGAAGCTCAAAAGAGATAACACGAAACTTTCCCTTTGCAAGGAGTGCAAAGAGACTGGTGCAAGGCGTGCACGGTCGTCCGCAAGAATTCAAACCTTGCGTAAAAATCTGGTGCAAGGAGTGCACAGATCTGAGATTCGACTAAGTGTCGAAGGGACTTTGCAAGAAGTCCAAGAACTAGAAAAGAATAACGTTGGGAGGGCGAGAGGAATTTCTTTCGAGAAATCCTTAGGATCTGAGTTATCGAATTCCCTAAAATGCAAGGAGTGTGTGGGAAGTCGAAGTCCTCATGAGACCAAGCTCGAGAGGAATAACACTTTTCATAAGTGTTAACGAGATCCAAGAAACGGACTTGCAGGAAGGACAAAGGCCGAAGCCTTTGAATCTTTTGAAAATCTTCTAAGTCTGAAGAAAGTGTAAGCGTAGGAGAGGAAAGATCTCAGTCGTTCGGTCTGAGCGTAAGAGAATTGTAACCGTCCGACTAAGGTAACGTGCACCAAAATTAAAGCATTGAAAGCACACAGGAGGAACCAGGTCACGAAGTTCCGAAATCATCGGGACCATCCATCATCCAGGAGGACACGTGGCAAGAGATCAGCATTCCGTTGACTCGTGACTCGGAGGAGTCAAAGGTTGAGTTGTGAGAACTCGCGAAACACGAAATCGTGACTTGATCTAAGCCATTGGATCAAGGGAGACCGTGAGCTGTCAATTTGGTTTCGTCAAAGTTTCGAAACTCAGAAGAACAGAGATGAGCCAACCTCCAAAGTCGCGAAACATGAAATATCGACTTGATCACGGTCGTTGATCAAAGGAGGGATCTGGACCGTCAATCTAGCACCATCGCGAGTTCGGACATCGGAAGAACGGAGGTGCCTCACATCAAAAATCCCTAACACGCGAAATCCCGACGCACTTGGAGGATTGGCCCCAGGTCATAGCGAGGGGTCATATGGAAAGAGGATAAGGGAGGAGCTAGCGAGCGTTAGGCCCTTGTCGGGATTTCAGAGATGAGGAGAGTCGGGTGACTCGCATACAAATACTCGACTCGTGAAATCACGATGCACCTTTGTTTAGGCTCGTGATCACAGCCCGTGGTTGCATGAGAGAAAGGGTTCATCAGAGAAGAGATAGCACCCGTTTGGTGTTGAGGCTCAACCAACTCTCAAGAGAGAAGCCGTGGGTCTCATACAACCTGCGCATTTGGGGAAAAGGACCTATGTAAGTGGGTTTGGGGTCTAGAAGAGACCCAGAGAGTCGCTCAGACTCAGTTTTTTGATCGATCCTAGACTAGGAGGTCGCGCAGCCCTTAGGAGAGAAAGGGAGTTTGCATCAAGTGGTATCAGAGCTGATTTTCATCTGTAGATTTCAGGCGAAGGAGACGGAAAGAACTCAAAGTTGTACTTTGTGTGTGATAGACAATCAACACAATGCCGCCAAGGAGACAAGTAGAACCACATTTAGCCAATCGAGTTGTAGAAAGGGAGATGTGAGAACTTCGTGCAAGATTAAAGGTGATGGAGGCAGCACAAAGAAGAGCACCTGATACTGGAGACGTCAGCAATGCAGAGAGCGAAGAAGACGTAGGCAAGAATGTTTCTGAAAAAGATGTAGGAGAGGATGTTACCAAAGAAGCTGCAAGAGAGGATGTTGTCGAAGAACGCTTGTTGAGAGCAGTTTCTAGATTGGGAGGCAAAACCAAGATAGAGGTCCCAATATATGAAGGAAATTTAGATGTTGAAGAACCGTTGGATTGGATAAGATCCATGGACAAATATTTCGACTATGAAGATGTTGATGAAGAGACAAGGGTGAGACATGATGTCACCAAACTAAAAGGACATGCATCACTGTGGTGGGTTGAACTGCAGGCTGAAAGGAGAAGCAAAGGAAAACAGAAGATAAAGAATTGGGACAGAATGGTAGCCAATTTGAAAGCTAAATTCATGCCCAAATATTATCAGATCAATTTGTTCAGGAAATTGCAGAACCTGAGACAGAAAGGCATGACAGTTAAGGAGTACACAGAGGATTTATATACACTGAACATTAGAATTGGACAAAGAGAGAGATGAAGAAAAAGTTGTCAGATATATAAATGGCCTGAGATATGAAATCCAGGATGAGATCAGCATGATGTCAATAAGGACAGTGGAGGTTGCTTATCAGTTTGCACTGAAGACAAAGGAGAAGTTGGCCAGAAAACAAAGCCAGTGAGGAATGGGTAAAAGCCCAGGCCCAACTAGAGGTAAGGGAGTTACCCATGATAGAGCACATCAATCTAAGGACGAGACTGAGAAACCACGTGGTCACTCAGAAAGAGGAGGAATTTCCCGAGGAAGGAAGAGTGGTGGAAGAAGTTCTTCTAGAGGAAGAGGAAGAAGAGGAGGAGAAATAAGATGCTATGCCTATGGAAAGACAGGGCACATGTCTTGGGAATGTCCCGAGAAAAGGAAAGAACGAGGAGGTGAAGCTCACATTTCAAAAGCACATAGAAGAGATGTTGAAGCAGAAGGAGCAGAGGATGGAAGGTCCTTGATGTTGAGAAAGGTTCTCTTAAAACCAGAGGTAGAAGTTGAGAATCCAGTGCAGAGGAATGGTCTCTTCAGAATTTCTTGCAAGACTAAAGACAAAGTATGAAAGGTGATAATTGACAGTGGGAGCACTGACAATTTATTATCCATAGAGAGGGTGGAGAAATTGGAGCTGGAGACAACTGCACATCCGAAGCCATACAAAATCTCGTGGTTGCAAAAAGGACACTAGGTAATGGTTACTAAACAATGCTTGGTTGAATTTAATATAGGAGGATATAGAGATGAGATTCAGTGTGATGTAATTCCCATGGATGTATGCCATATTTTGTTGGGGAGACCGTGGCAGTTTGACGGGAACGTCATTCATGATGGGAGGAAGAATACATACACATTAGAGAAGAATGGTAGAACACACATGTTGCTACCAATAGAGGAGAAGAAAGTGAAAGAGGAAGCCAACACAAGCATACTTCTCATGAGTGGGAAGGAACTCCTGAAAGAAGTCAAGGAAGAACAGGAGATGCAGTTCGTTGTGGTGAGGAAACATAGAGTTATCCTCATGAGTACATCGATGGATGATTTGTCGAAAGAAGTTCAAGAATTGTTGGACAATTTTGCTGACATAGTGGTGGATGAGTTGCCTAACTCATTGCCACCCATCAGAAGTACCAGACACCATATTGACTTGATACCAGGAGCAAGTCTGTCAAACAAAGCAACATACAGACCGACACCTCAAGAGAACGAGGAAGTGAAGAACCAAGTCCAGGAATTGTTAGACAAGGGTTTGGTCAGAGAGATATTGAGTCCATGCGTAGTACCAACTGTGTTGAGTCCAAAGAATGATGGAGTATGGAGAATGTGTACAGACTCAAGAGCCATTAACAAGATCACCATCAGGTATAGATTTCCTTTACCAAGAATAGATGATTTAATGGAGTGTTTAAGTGGAGTGAATTTCTTTTCTAAAATACATTTGAAAAGTGGATATCACCATATTAGAATGAGAGAAGGTGATGAGTGGAAAACAGCCTTTAAGACAAACGAAGTTTTGTATGAGTGGCTTGTTATGCCATTTGGATTAACAAATGCCCCGAGTACTTTTATGATGTTAATGAATGAAATACTGAAAGATTTCATTGGCAAGTTTGTGGTTGTGTATCTGGATGATATACTGATCTTTAGCGGGACTAAAGAAGAGCATTTTTGGCACCTGAGATTAGTGATGAGGAGGCTACAGCAGGAGAAGTTGTTGATAAATCTGAAGAAGTCCTCTTTTATGAAGACAGAACTCATTTACTTGGGTTTTGTGATCTCTTCAAATGAATTGAAGATGGATCCAGAGAAGGTGAAAGCAATCAAAGAATGGTCGTCACCAAGGAGCATGTTCGAGGTAAGAAGCTTCCATGGATTAGCAAGTTTCTATAGGAAGTTCATCAGAGACTTCAGTGGAATTTGTGCACCAATGATGGATACAGTGAAGAAAAATCACAAGTCTTTTAAATGGACAGAGGAGGCCAAGAGGAGTTTCAATACACTGAAGGAGAAAATAACAGAACGACCAATTCTGGTCTTGCCAAATTTTGAAAAGACATTTCAAGTGAGATGTGATGCAAGTGGAGTTGCAATTGGAGCAGTTTTGAGCCATGACAATAGGCTTGTCGCATATTTCAGTGAGAAGTTGAATGATACCACAAGAAAGTACTCCACCTATGACAAGGAGTTTTATGCTATAATTCAAGCCCTGAAGAAATGGAGACACTACCTTGTCCCACAAGAATTTGTCTTGTATAGCGATAACCAAGCTTTACAATTCATAACCAAACAAGAAAAATTGAATCAAAGGCATGCAAAATGAGTTGAGTTTATGCAGAATTTTACTTTTGCCATAAAACATATCACTGGGAATGTTAACAAAGTTGTTAATGCATTAAGCAGGAGATGCTTGATTCTACAGGAATTCCAGGTGAAGACCTTGGGGTTTGAACACCTTAAGGACATGTATTGTGATGATACGGATTTCAAGGAAGCACATGAAGCATGTACAAACCATGTGCTGAGAGACAGAAGTCAGTGGACAGAGTATATGATTCAAGAGGGATTTTTGTTCAAGGGAAATCAATTGTGCATACCAAAATGCTCAATGAGGGATAACCTTTTGAAAGAAAAGCATAGTGGAGAATTGGTTGGACATTTCAGCCATGATAAAACATTTGTGCAGTTGATCAGTTCATACTATTGGTCAGGTATAAGAACAGAAGTGATAAAGTTTATGAACAGATGTAGGATCTACCAACATGCCAAAGGAAAAAGACAGAACACTGGATTGTATCAACCATTGCCAATACCAGAGAGGCCTTGGGATACAATAAGCATGGATTTTGTGTTGGGACTGACAAGAATGCAAAGAGGATTTGATTCCATATTTGTGGTGGTGGATAGATTTTCGAATATAGCACATTTTATCCCATGCCAGAAGACCAATGATACAACACATGTTGCAAGTTTGTTGTTCAATGAAGTTGTAAGACTTCACGGCCTACCCAGAAGCATTGTCTTGGACAGAGACACAAAATTTGTTGGTCACTTCTGAAGAACACTATGGAAGAAGTTGGGGACATATTTGTCCTTCAGCTCAGCCTATCACCCTTAGACAGATGGACATACTGAGGTGGTAAACAAAAGTTTGGGAAACTTATTGAGGAGTCTAGTCATTAAGCACCATAATTAGTGGGATTGGATTCTGCCACAAGCAGAATTTGCATACAATGACTCACCAAAAAGGAGCACTGGAAAGAACCCATTCCAAATATTGTATGGAATGCAACCAAGGGGAGTATCTGAGTTGAGAGAATTGGAACATAGTGAGATCAGGAGCGCTGGAGAAGAAGATTTTGTTGCAGAAATGCAGAGGCTCCATAACCAGATCAGAGGACAGTTGCAGAGTTCTAACCAAGAGTACAAGAGCAGAGTTGATCAACATCGCAAAGAACTTCAATTCGAAGTAGGAGATCGGGTTCTGGCACATCTCAGGAAAGAAAGGTTCCCTAGGGGAACATATAACAAGCTAAAGATGAAGAAGATAGGACCATGTAAGATCTTGAGGAAGTTTGATGTAAATGACTATGAGATTGAACTGCCAGATGATGTGGGCATATCATCCATATTCAATGTTTCAGACCTGTATCCTTATAGGAAAGATGACACAGAGGGATCAGAAGATCGAGAGAAGATTTAGTGGGAGAAACAAATGCCTATAGCAGAAAAACCAAAGATGGAGAAGATTGTTGATCAGAGGATTGGCAAGAAGACCAGGAGGAAAACCTATTTTGAGTATCTGGTCAAGTGGAAGGGACACCCAATAGAAGATGTCAGTTGGGAAAATGAAGTTGTTATTCAGAAGCATGGAAAGTCAGTGCAGGAGCTCATGAACAGGAGTCCATGATTTTTTGTCAAGGGGAGTATGATGCAGGAGCATCGTTGTCAATCACGCGAAGCAAGACCTATCAACATCTGGGAATCTGTATGGGAGAACAACGCTAGCAGTTACAGCAAATATTTGGAAGTCTGCCTTAACTCAGCGCCAAAATTAATATTTTGAGGCACGCTTAAACTTAGCGCGGGAAAATCTTGGAGGCATGCTTGAATGATTATGAGAGAAGTGAGAGATTCCACTATGGCTCTGGAATGCGATTGTTCTAGATAGTCGTTGGGTTAAGTTTTAAAGTAGACAAGTCGCTAGGGAAAACCCTAAGAGCCTCTAAGATAAATAGAGTTTTTATACACCCAAATGAGGCTGGCTGCAGGGTAGATAGTTGTAAATTAGAGAGCTGCAAATTAGTAGGATATTTCAATTTTCAGTTGTTGTTTTTTATTTCAGTTGTATCCATTTTCACTTTGAATATAACAGAGGAGAAATTGATCCAATGCATGGTGTGAACATTGTTTAAAAATCCCTTTTATTTGTGTTTTCATGAGTGAATGAATGAATCTCGTTATGAGTAGATGGAACTGTGAATTTTAGGATAAGTTTTAATTGTTTCTCTTTTGTTGAAGTAGTGCAAGGTGTGCACACAGAAAGCAAGGAGTGTGTTAACGGGATCTGTTTCGATTTCGAAGCTCAGAAGAGATAACATGAAACTTTCCCTTTGCAAGGAGTGCAAAGACACTGGTGCAAGGCGTGCACAGTCATCCGCAAGAATTCAAACCTTCCGTAAAAATCCGGTGCAAGGAGTGCACAGATCTGAGATTCGATTAAGTGTCGAAGGGACTTTGCAAGAAGTCCAAGAACTAGAAAAGAAGAACACCAAGAGGGTGAGAGGAATTTCTCTTCGAGAAATCCTTAGGATCTAATTTATCGAAATCCCTGAAATGCAAGGAGTGCGTGGGAAGTCGAAGTCTTCACGAAACCAAGTTCAAGAGGAATAACACTTTTCATAAGTGTTAACGAGATCCAACAAACGGACTTGCAGGAAGGACAAAGGCCAAAGCCTTTGAATCCTTTGAAAATCTTCTAAGTCTGAAGAAAGCATAAGCGCAAGAGAGGAAAGATCTCAGTCGCTCGGTCTGAGCGTAAGAGAATCGTAACCGTCCAACCAAGGTAAAGTGCACCAAAATTAAAGCATTGAAAGCACACAGGAGGAACCAAGTCACGAAGTTTCAAAATCATCGGGACCATCCATCATCCAGGAGGACACGTGGCGAGAGATCAGCATTTCGTTGACTCGTTACTCGGAGGAGTCAAAGGTTGAGTTGTGAGAACTCGTGAAACGCAAAATCACTACTTGATCTAAGCCGTTGGATCAAGGGAGAATGTGAGCCGTCAATCTAGTTTCGTCGGAGTTTCAGAACTCGGAAGAATAGAGGTGAGCCAACCTCTAAAGTCGCGAAACATGAAATCCTGACTTGATCACAGTCATTGATCAAAGGAGGGATCTGGACCATCGATCTAGCACTATCGTGAGTTCGGACATTGGGAGGATAGAGGTGCCTCACATCGGGAATCCCTGACACGCGAAATCCCGACGCGCTCGGAGGATTGGCCCCAAGTCATAGCGAGGGGTCATATGGAAAGAGGATAAGGGAGGAGCTAGCGAGCACTGGGCCCTTGTCGAGATTTCGGAGATCAGGAGAGTCGAGTGACTCGCATACAAATACCCGACTCACGAAATCGTGACACACCTTTGTTTAAGCTCGTGGTCACGTCCCGTTGTCGCATGAGAGAAAGGGTTTAGTAGAGAAGAGCTAGCGTTCGTTTGGTGTTGAGGTTCGACCAACGCTCAGAAGAGAAGTCGTGGGTCTCATACGACCTGCGCATTTGGGGAAAAGGACCTGTGTAAGTGGGTTTGGGGTCTAACAGAGACCCAGAGAGTCACTCAGACTCAGTTTCTTGATCGATCCTAGACCGGGAGGTCGTGCAGCCCTTAGGAGAGAAGGGGGGTCTGCATCACAAGGATTCTACACTTTTGGCTACCAAGAGGGGTGCAAGCCTTCATCTAGCTAGCACATCTACAAGGAACTCCAAAGCATCCAAGTTGGGTTGTTATTGTATCAAGTTCACTTGTATTTATTTCCTAGTTGTACGCATGCTTTGAGATCTCCAAATATATACACCTACTCCAAACTGGTTTTCCCCATGGGGGTTTTTCCAAGGTCATGTTGACCAAAAATGTATGTGTCATTTTCCATGCATGCTTAGAAATGTAGATCGGCATTTAGAGTTGTAAATATTTTGAGGAGTGTTATGTTTTTTGAGTATTATTGTATGTGCTAATCATTGGTATGAAAACACTTGCAAGGGCACCTCAAAAAACACTTAAACACAAAAATTATCAGCAGAAAGTTACCTAACTGTTTGTTGTCCTAAAAGGCAGCAAAGGACAGTTTTGGAATTTCAAACTTAGAGCTAAAATCTGGTCAAAGATAGATCAGATTTAGCACCCTGATAGTACCTCGTTTCTCTTCATGGTATTAGATCCCTTGGTGGAAAAGACTTGTTGATTTCTAGTGCATTCAGTGGACAGTTTTGTGACAGCAAGTTGGCATATTTTTTGGACAACGTATTGACAGAGTTTGTGGGCAGATTTGTTGACAATTGCAGAACCAATTTTTGACACTTTTGGACAACCTCTTATCACAGTTGCATGGACAGGGGTGAGGTTGATTTAGACAACCTCTCTTCACACCTCTTTTTTCATGACTGAGGTTGTATTTCTACTACATCTTTTCACACCTATGTTCACAGGAGTGAGGCAGTGCTCTTGTGCAGTGTTAGTATCGGTGTAAGATTTAGTGGACAACCATGTCGGTGTCCCAGATGAGGACAAAAGATAGGCTAGATGGAGATAACAAGTGTTCCCCTTGGAAGACCACGATTACTTTTGCCTTAGAGGACCTTGAACTATGGGATATAGTTCATGCCCCCGTTGTTGTTCCTCCCATCACTTCTCCCGTGTTGGTCGCAGAGTTCAGGAAGAGGAACAACAAGGCGAAAAGGACTATTTGTGACGGGGTGAGAGACCATGTCATTCCACATTTGATTGGTAAAGACTATGCATTTGAGACGTGGGAGTATTTATGCAAGCTTTACCAAAGTCCAAACCAAAACCGAAAGATGGTTCTACAGGACAAGCTTAGGAGCATTTAGATGCTTGATTCTGATTCGGTTACATCATTCCTTGGCAAATTCACTTAGATCATAGATGAGCTTGCAGTCGTCAGAGAGATAGTGGACCTAGACTTTATGGTAAGGACAGCTTTAAACAACTTTACCAAACCATGGGGTTCATTTGTTCAAGGCATTGTTTCCCTAGAGGTTATGCCTACTTGCGAGAGAATTTGGGATGATTTCATACATGAGGAGATGAGATGCATCTCGAATTCCTCAGGACAACAGTGAATTACTCAGGGTGATGAGGACCTTGTTCTGTGGACTAAGGGAAAGAAGAAGACCGATAGAGGTGCTAGATAGGGTCCCAAGGGAGAGGCCAAACCATAGCAAAGTGGAGGTGGGAAAGAGAGAGACATGAGCACATTGAGATGCTTTGCTTGTGGAGAGATGGGTCACTATGCAGGACAGTGTCCCAAGAAAAAGAATAAGAAGAAACATGATGATATTGTAGTGACAACACAGGAGGTTGAGTACACGAATAAGTTTGTGAGGGAGTGTGTGTTTGTCAGTTGTTGTTCAGTTGATGCACCATCCAGCGTCAGGTAGAGAGACAGAGTTGAGGAGGACCTATTGACTCATAGTAGTGATTTAGAGGGAGCTCAGACTTAGTTTTCGAGGACACCATCTTCAGGGGTGACTGGTCCACTCGGGACAGCTTTAGTTTCAGAGTTGTCAAGACAAAGGGTTGGTGCAGGGGCTTCAGAGCATCATAGATTGATGAGGAGGAGCAGTAGGGCACCACAAAGGATTAAGCCTCACTTGGCTACGGAGACGGGCATATCAAGTTCAATTTCCACTTCAAGTGGAAGTCACTTGGTGAGAGGCCAAGGTGAGGATCTTGGTGAGATGCCAAGATCCAGATACTCTTGGTGAGATGCCAAGAGAGTGACTCTTGGTGAGATGCCAAGAGTAGTGATCGTTGGCGATATGTCAGGAGGTATAAATCCTTGGTGGGAGATCAAGGTTGAGATAGTTGGTATGAAACCAATATCTAGGTGATCTTGGATAGGTGGAGATGCACTTCCATCTATATATCACGTAGGTTGAGCAGATCTGTGTCAGAGACTAATTTTGATGATCAAGGTACAACCATACTCACTGAGTATTTGTCGGTAGGCAACCATGTCCACTGCATGGATGAGATTGGGGGTGAAGGGCACTTTCCTCGGTAAGAGGGAGTGTTGAGATTTGGGTACCTTGGAAAGCGGTTCCCTTGTGTTTTTTAGTCTTTAAACACAAAGGGGGAGACTATTACCCTCATTACTTTACTTTATGTTCTAATTTCACTTTGACTTAGGAGTTTAAGTCAAAAGTGAAACATGTCACTTAAGTCATTAAAGTGACATTTAATTCACTTTGTGGGTGAATTAAAGGACATAAAACAAACTAAGGAAAGTGGGTTTCCTAAGTGATATTTTTTTATTAAATCTCACCCATTGATTAGACATGGCTAGATTGGATCTAGGCCATTGATCTTTTAGGGTTTGGCCAAAGAGAGGCTAAAGGAAGGAATAGGGAAAAGAAAAGATTTATTATTCACTTGAGAGACTTGAGAGACTTGGGTGAAGAGAAGGAAGTGAAGAGAAGAGAGGATCAGGGTTTGGAGCACTTTGGTGCATTCTTAAGAGGAGGGGGTGCATCATTGAAGGAGAGCAAGCAAGCTTGAGGAGGCACACTTGTGGGAACCAAGAAAGCCTAAGGTTGAGGTTCTACATCCGTGGAGGGTGGACTAGTAAGAGGGTGCACTCATAGGAGTGAGGGCGCATCTAGTTCACTTGGGTGTACAAGCAAAGAGGAGGGGCACACTTGAGCATTGAGGGTGCATATTGCTTGTGGAGGGTGCACATAAGGAAAGGAGGAAAGCAAGGATAGTGGGAAAGGGGCACTCTACCATTTGGGAGCTTTTGTGGAGGCAAGAAGAGCACCTAGAGAAAGGGCGCAAGGCTTCTACACTTTTGGCTACCAAGAGGGGCGCAAGCCTTCATCTAGCTGACATATCTACAAGGAAATCCAAAGCATCCAAGTTGGGTTGCTATTGTATCAAGTTCACTTGTATGTATTTCCTAGTTGTACTCATGCTTTGAGATCTCCAAATATATACATCTACTCCAAACTGTTTTTCCCCATGGGGGTTTTTCTAGGGTCATGTTGACCAAAAACTTATGTGTCATTTTCCATGCATGCTTAGAAGTGTAGATCAGCATTTAGAGTTGTAAATATTGTGAGGAGTGTTATGTGTTTTGAGTATTGTTGTGTGTGTTAATCATTGCTATGAAAACACTTGCAAGGGCACCTCAAAAGAATACTTAACCACAAAAATTATTAGCAGAAAGTTACATAATTGTTTGTTGTCCTAAAAGGCAGCAAAGGACATTTTTGGAAGTTCAAACTTAGAGCTAAAATCTGGTCAAAGACAAATCAGATTTAGCGCCCTGATAGTACCTCGTTTCTTTTCACTTCTTACAATTTCATTTCGATGTATAACAAACATACATCTCAGATCTTCTTCATTCCATTGTTTTAAATGGTGGTTTTTGGTTTATTTTTAGACTTCAATTCTTCTTTAATCATTCACTTCATTTGGGCATTCTTGGCCAGTACCAACTTCTTTGCCAATATCTACATAACCTTCAAGGTTATCTACTACAACATCTATTTTGTTTCCATCCTCACTTGATTTGTGATCTAAATGCTTCTGTTATCATCTTCAGTTTGTGTATAAACCAATTTCATGACCTCTAGGGCCATCTTCATTAATGTTTTTTCTGAACCTATAGAAACAATATTATCAATAGCTTTAGAACAATCATGAATTCCCAAAGGAACCTCTAGATTCAACATTCCTTCTTCAATCAATTTACATGGAATCTTTCGCACAATTTCATCATAATATTCTTCTTCCAACAAACATTTTATTACAGGATTTTCAATCTTCTTTATCTCTTCAAGAGATTTCCCGTCCCCTTTTATATCTCAAGGTCTTCTTGTCAATTTCCTCTCATTTTCTAATGCAATAATGTCTTCTCTATATACACAATGTCTTATCTATATACACATCCTCTAATTATTCTTGATTTTCAAAATCCATATTCATAGACTTTCTTCTCTTCCAGTTTTCTCCCATAAATTCTACACTCTTATTCACTTTTATTATCAACACCAGTTCCAACCTTTTTTCCTCTGTAGATGTCTTTCTCTAAGGGGTCATTTCTATGGCTACAATGAGGTCAAATAATTCTTCCATTTCTTTCTTCACTCTTTCTTCATTATCATTATGTCTTCCTTCTATGGTGTTTCTTCTTCTTTAATCCATATTGCAATAAATGCAATCTTCATCTTTTTCTCCCTACAATCGTCTTTTCTCGCAAACTTCTTCAATGTTAAAATTAGACTACCAAAATATCTTCTTTTGAACATATTTGCATCCTCCTATTTCACCTTGTGGAAATTAATGTCCTAATAATTCTCACCAATAAGAAAAAGTTGTTCTATCTGTGACAAAACACTATTTACCAACAATACTAGTCTACTAGACTTCACCTTCACAAATGTGAAACACAACAACAATCATGAGGACATATTTACTCGAAGTAGCAACGCAATCATGCTATAATACCACTTAATGCAAGGTATCTTGCTATCTACCTCAAAGTATACAACAAAAGCAAACTAAACCATACATATAAAAGAAGAATTGACTAAACAGAATGAAAAATTGGAGAAAAAATCAAATTTATATCATTCATTAACAATGGACAAGCTCTTGGGCCTTATTACAACTACATAATCAATCTTGGTCTATGTCTTCTTCTATTTCTATCCATTATGATATACAAATTATTCTTGGAGAATTCCAAATATCTCAATCAACAACTAGCAAAAGGCACCTTCCTCATTCACAAATCTCCAATGTATAGGTGAATGATGAGGTATTTGAATTGCAAGTAGTTCAATGTTGGTAGTTTCAAAATTGAATAATTTTTTACTCTAATACCACTTGCCATCATAAGATTGGTTATTACTTGGTTTCCTTCATGGAATGGTTACATGGCAACATTGGTCTTCTTAATTCATTATTAGCCTCTTCCTTACTTTCCCTTTATTATTCACAAACTATACTTGATATCAAGTATAAGCTATTCTATATTAAGAGCAACCAAGGGACGTCTTGGCTATAAGACTCTATAAGTCTCAATGCTCTTTAGTTGCAAAAAAGCATTGGCAAAATATGGATCGTTTGGGGGACTGTGTAACAAAGAAGAGGATGCCTAAGCTTGGAGGGTGAGTGACTATAAGGAAAAAGAGACACGAATGAATGCTAGCTGGGATCATGAGTTCATTAGGTGTGTCCAAGAAAATAGTGAAATTGACTCTTACCCGTGGAAGCCTTATGAATCAGAGAATAGCCATGTGATAAGTATTGAATCAAATTTGCATAATTATCTTTGATTACATGTTTACCCTATGGATTTGATAACTCCGATGAATGCGATAAATGTTGTCTGATAATGGGCATACAATGTATGTTTATTTGATTATTGATGTAGGCATATGTTAGAATGCCAAAGCTTGGTGGTGAACCAAGGCTGAGAAAAAGATGATATTGTTGGTGCAACTGAAAGGACATTGCAAATGTGTTACAGTATAGAAAACACCGAGGATGGTATTATTCCAAGGGGAAGGGGATGTAATATCCCTAGTTTTAGTCCTCGTGATTAATTTCAATTAACTACAATTAGTTGTTGGTTTTGTTTAGCATGGATATTTTAATTACCATGTTTTATTTTACCCGTGATGAGAACATGTTTTATGTTTTATTTAATAAAATACCCAAGGGTGATTGAGGCAGGAGCACGTAAAATAGGAGTCATGATACCACAAGAGGGGAAGAGTGGGGGGGGGTCATAGGGGATTGATAAATAATCCTAAGTTTTCCCATCTGCCTGGACTTTACCCTTTTCCTCATTACCATGTGTCTAATTAAAGAAATCTGGAACCTCAACTACCAATCATTGAATGCATATGGTGGTTGGTGGGGAAGTACACCTTCCAAATTATGGAAGAAAGGGTTGAGTACATTGATGATGGGATTTGTGAGATGAGTGGTCAAATCTAGATTTACTCCCTAATTTCTTGGAAATCGTGCCCACATAACAAGGGGACGAAAACTTCATGCGATACAACATTATCACCAAAGGAAGAAGAAGAAGGGGGGGGACTTCAAGATTTAGAGAATTTTGGGGAAAATGGGGCTTGCACAAAGAGAAAGTTTGTTGTGATGTAATTATCACACCATATGGCGAGAAGATAATGTTTGTGTAATGCGACACATCGTGCCATAAAAATTTGCAACTTGATACATCGCAAGGATGGAATGTTTCCCGCGATGTGATAAAGGGGGCCCGTTGCACACATGAAATCTTTGGGATGATGTGATGTGCCACAAGGAAGTGAAGACGAGTGTGATATGTCGCATGATGCAAATCTTTGAGCTGATGTAATAAGCCTTGTTGTAGTGGGAGAAAGTTTTTGGAGGTGTGATATACTGCATAGAAGGGGAAAAGAGTGTGATATGTTGCACAAATAAGAAGTTTAGGGAGGGGAAAAGAGTGATATGTCGCACAAACAAGAAGTTTAGGGAGAGATACGATAAAGGAAGGAGAATGCCTTTGTCACATCGGGAGGAAGAATTTGGAGATGCAATAAGGGAAGAGAATGGCTTTGTTGAGGCGGAAGGAACATCTTGAAGATGCGATACATCGCATCAGAAATATCTTTGTGTGACACAAATAAAGAAGTCGTTCGGTGCATGGTTCAGCGTAAAGTTCAAACTCACATCGGTGCCCAAGCTAAACATGTTCTCATTGCTAATAGAAAAGTGCATCGACACCCTTTAGAAACTTGTGAATTGGCAATTAACTCATTTCGGAACCCGTGTAAATCTTTGACATCGGCGTTTGGGAAAAATGACAAGCATGAACTATGAAAAGAACTAGATTTAACTTAATAATATTAATATTATATAAAGTCACGCTAGCCATGGTCACTAATAGTAATTGTTTTACAAATTTACTCCACAATCTATTTAAATTCAAAATTCAAAATACCAACATCACTTGTAGATCTAATTTCATAAAAATGGCAAGTTACTACAAAATGTTGTCAATTATTACAAATTGAACATAGATCACAATATTATGTCTCGGATAAAATTCAGAGGAAAAATAAGTATAATTCTATACAGAAGATTTTCAAGTTGGCAGCTTTCAAATAAAATAGTTTCATTCAAGGAAAATGTCAAATTTGAAGAAAAATGTTTGGTTCAATAAAACAAAAAATTCTCAAGTTGAGGAGTTTTGAAGTACAAAAAAAATTGAAGACAAATGTTTGGTTCTATACAACAAAAGAATTCTCAAGTTGAGGAGTTTTGAAGGAAAAATAACTTTCTAAATCAAGACTAGATTGCATCAAATAATCCGATTTTGATGAAATTTGTGTTATCTCATTATCTAACATAGAGAACTCGTTACTCTTATTGGAATGGAGGTTTTCACAGCTCAACGTGTTGTTATGAAGTTTATAGTTCCACTGGATGTAAGATTTCGAGCTGACAAATTTAGAGTAAACTCTTTACTCGTGGGGGCATGAAGAAGCACAAAGAGCAAAGCAATGTTGCAAATGACGAATGGCATATTCTTAAATAACCAGTTGAAAGGTAGAGCTCATTACTTGCTTCCTTTTTGCTAATCCAAAGCACCTTAAAGAATCAAAGAAATTATCGTCGTAACCTGTGTGGCACATATATAAAGGTGTTCGGTCTTTAAAATTTCGTAGTGAGCAGTTTGTTGTGTGGAAGAAATTGTAATTCAATAACTTGTTGATTTTGTTATGGAGACTCGTTCAAAATTAGATGTTTGATTGTCCTCTTCATAAGATCCCCTGAAGTGAACATCTAACCCTATGCTTTCCAAGGGAGATGGCTTAAGCATATCAACACCCAAAATTCATGTCGCAGTCAATGCTCTTCCTTTTCTCTTGAAATATTGAAATCATCGAGTGCATCCAAAACACTTCACCCTGTGAGAAAACTATAATTCAGGTATCTATAGCATCCATTCAATGAGCCATTCCCCTCCTGGACTTTAGAATCCTTTGTAAAATATTCAAGATCTACGACTGATCTCCTCTAATCTTCTTCATAAATCTTAACTTAATCTAGAAAACTTTCTTCAATAGATTCTTAACTATGAGATTCCCATAAACCAAGAAATTCGTCAATGAAAGATAATGGACATGGTTTCTCTCCACTTGTATATTCTCTGAATCTATCATTCTTGGTGTTGCTCCTACAAGGCCAAGAAATAGGCTTTGATGCCATTGATGTGAGCCTAAATTGAATATTTGTCCAATGGCTAAATTCTGATATCAATGTTTTTATTTGGAGCTCCAATACCAGATAAATAAGCCCCAGACTTTATGACAACAGATGACACCGGTTGTTAGGATCCTTACTGTTATGAAGCCGAGGAACTCCAGTCTGAAAAATCATAACAGACTATCTAGTGCAACCAAGACAACTAAGATAAACAACAATGAATTTGAAAACAGAGCCTATAAGAAGCAAAAATAGCTATTGTACTAGAAACTGGATCATCTTCAAAACTTTAACACAAAATAAAAGGCAAACCAAAGATCTTCAACAATAAGAGATTTGTAACTAAATATCAGATAATTGCAACAACAGTACATAGGTCAAAAACCGTTTCTGAGAAGAGTATAGATGCCAACTCAGGCCCAGAACACTGCACTTGGCAAATGTTAGTCCAGACTTGGGCCCAGAATATACAAGGGCAGAATGGACACTGAACTTGGAAAATATTGCTCCTCTTCTGACAATTGGAGGGAGCAACCAAATCCAAACATGTGTTACTCAGGAGTAACATATGTATTGTTGGTGTACCCACTTTCACTTCATTGTCCATCCTTTGCATGTGGTATAGATGGTTTTCCGTCATAAACTAATCCTTAATTATAGATTTAGATGCCAATGGAATGCACGATTTTTATTCACTGTTTAGCAAAACAATGGCATTTGTTCTACACTGGAAATGGTACATATTCTTTTAGGGACCATAGCACGGACCCTCGAACTCTGAATTCGAGGTAAAATGACCAAATAGTATATCTGTACACTTCTGTATATTAATAAAAGTCTCATTTATTCACCAAAAAAAAAAATAACAATAATAATAGACCTTGTCCGGGAAATTACTATTTCCAGATCATGTGCTATCTTCATTTGGATGTTACATCGGGTGAAAACCATAATTGCAGTCAAAGCAAATTATGGATGCAACACATTTATAGAACAATGATAATTTTTTTCAATTCCTTGCAACCTTATATACTGATCAAAAGGTTCATCACAGACAACTGCAAATTTCAATACAACAATAAGCAAATAAATTGTACTAATAACATCTGGATCAGGTGGAATCGCAAACTCGCATACTGATCAAAAGATTCATCACAGACAACTGCAAATTTCAATACAACAATAAGCAAATAAATTGTACTAATTACGTCTGGATCGAGTGGTAGGGACAGGACAGGCCCCCGTACTACCACCTGCCAACCATCCCATCCCCCACGCAGTGGCAGGTGGCCGTACAAGGGCACAGGCAATACCAGCTACCCTCCCCATGCATAGGATAATGATTCATCGTGTCAAGAACCGAAGCAGACCTCCTCCCACAGCAAGATATCATCACAACCCTGCGAGCAATCATGGCGATGCGTGGAATCAGACATCCATTGACACTGATGGATATGGCATTACATTCAACACCACAAATTAGTATGGAAGGAGGGGCTCCCCATTCTTCTCATGATGAGCACGCTTCCTGTTAAGATGGAAGCCTCAGTAGCGTCCAGGCTCAACAGCAGACATCAACATTGGAAATAAGAGAAAGACACAGTTACAGAACGGATTAGGAAGCTCCAGGGACCATTGTTGATATATCAGGCACTGCCGAGTCCAAAGGAAACAAAGGAAGTTCAGAGGGCAAGAATGGAAGGAGCTGGACCAGAAGCCCACCTCCGGAGGGCAACAACCACCCCACCACTCCCGGTGCCAAAGGTAGCAAACCAACTCTCAGCAGTAAGCCATGGGTTTTGAGAAAAAGGCATAAGCCAGGCACCATTCAGCAAATTTGCAAGTTAGAGGAACAGGTTTGCCAAAAAAGAAAGTGCACCAGCAATGCATGGATCGATGAGGAATTGGCTAAAATTGTGCCAGATACAGGGCACACTAGAAGTCATGTTACTCGCTTCTCCGCCACCCTTGACCTGTACTGGAAAAAAAAATATTCATAGCACGACACTATGATGAACTGAAGGAACGCCACACCAAGGTTCAGCGGGAAATTCAAGCTGATCTTAAGAAGACAAACGCCAATTACCGCTCTCTCCTTCATGCAGTCCGACACTCAACCAGGTATTATGCAGATGAGACAACCAAGGAAGAGGAAAAACAGAGCCCTGTAGCTGATCCCCTCTACCCAATCACAACTGAAGATGATAATGCCTGACAAGCGTGGAATTTGGGTCCCTCTCTTTACTGGTTATTTCATTACAGTTTTTTTAGCTAGTATGTATAACAGCTAGGAAGAGACAACAGACCCTTGCCCTATTTTGTAATATTGTTGAATCCCATGGCCTCAGGCCAGAGTCAAAAAGTCTGAATATGGAAGCTTCTAAGGCCAGAGGCCAAACAGTTAGTAGGTACAGCTATTATACAGAGGCCTATAGAGCCAGATGTAGACATGAACTGCCTCAGAATGATCCATATTTCCAACTTGTTTTTCAGTTTGGATCATGCAGTACTTGTAACAATCAAGCAAAATTAGCTTCAAAATCATAAATACTTCATGATAATGATGGCATCTGCGAGTGCATATCCAATGAAAACATATATTTCAGGCATTAACCCAATTCAGGTATTAAATTGCACATTTCAGTGTCAATTAAAAGGCCTAAAACTCTATGCCCTCCACATAATTTCCTTTCAAATAGTAGGCAATCTTAGGTTCAAAAGTGGCTTAAAACGCAGATGACAACAAATAGAAAAGGATTTGCAGCAATTTGTGATATTTCAAGTGGCTTAAACGCAGATGACAACAGATATAAAAGGATTTGCAGCAATTAGTGGTCTTTTACCCCTGAATTGCTCATTGATTCAAAAGTGGCTTAAAACGTAGATGACAACAAATAGAAAAGGATTTGCAGCAATTAGTGATATTTCAAGTGGCTTAAATGCAGATGACAACAAATATAAAAGGTTTTGCAGCAATTAGTGATGTTTTACTACTGAATTGCTCATTAAACAACAAAAAGTTTCTTCGAACATGGAAAATTAAAAAATCAATCATAGTCTTCAACTATTATCAAACTTCAATATGAAAGCGTACAGGAACCACAACATTCAACATTCAAGCTTATAATGAAATGAATTATACTATATCACAAAACAGTGATCAAAAATAAAGCCAACCATGCTCTGGGACACAATTTCCCAATCCACACAATTAACAGTTTTGACCCATTGTCCTTCTCTATGAAGTAAACAAGCAAGTCCCAAGAGAAACATTTAACCATATACTTACTATACAAAATTCAAATCAGGATAGACTTGAAAATAAACACAACTCAATTAACAATGTCAATCCCAGTGTTCAACAGTCTACATTCACAAAATACCATCACCAAAAGTAAAAGTGGAAACACATACACTATGCTATTATATTAGGCACCTCCACAATTCGTCCTCATCAACTTGTCAAAGCTCGTGCAGAGGATACATTCCTAAAATAATAACCATTTATAGCTTAGCAACATTCCAAAAACCTCACACACACATTCCAAAGTCCAATAACAGCTTGCTCTTCTCAAGTCAGTGACTTCAAAATCATCAAGCTGGAAGAATCTTCTGAGCAGTAAAACAAGGGCAGCAGCCATTTAAATCAAACACAAGATACTATTTCCACCAGATACTATGGTTCAGAGAATCTGCTTCACCAACAAAATCTCCTTTTCTGCAAAAACAACAACCAGTAAAACAGCAGCAGAGAGATTCCAGCTTAACACAGTATTAGCACATCCTCTTTGAAAACTTACACAAAATTTAGAGTTAATATTTAAGGAAGGTGCTGAAGTGCTAAACTAAGCATCAAATGGAAGCTGCGAGGCTCTCAATGGGTACTCGCACTGGCAATAGAAGTTGTCAAACTTCCTTCAAAAATGCTCAGGTCACTCAGTGAAGAAAATGCAGGAGAGGATGCCAATTGGACGTTAGGCAACACTCAAAGATGAGGTTGGCAGTTCATTTCAAAGGAGGTGCTGATGCAAGGGAGAAATCACATAAAGATATCCTAGGAAAGTGTTGTTCTGTAAAAGAACAACAACCTCCCCAGTTTTGGAAGTCGAGCCTAGCAGCATTACAGAGGACCACAAGCCTTTCCCAAAGAGATCCAATTTGCAGGTTAAATGATTTTGACCAACTGTAGCAGACTTCCAGGCTGGTTAGATATCAAGTACTAGAATGTTCTGCCGGTAATATGTCTTTGTGGTTTTGTTTCAAAGGGATTTTTGTGTTTCTGTTTGATACCAATGAAAATAAATTAATAATGGATAAATGGCCTTGGTTTTTAGAGACTGCATGATTTTTTATAAAGGAATAGTTTTGTTGTATTCAAACATGTACTTGGTTCCGTTCCTGAATTTACCAACATTTTGGGTGAATGCCATGTTAAGGGATGTTGTGATAATTCATTTCCGCCAGAGAAAATTACAAGCATAAAGGGAAGTCAAAGTGCAGCAACATGTCCCCTTTAGGTAAAGATCTGGCCATCAGTATGACCATCTAATAGCAGCTTGCTAGAAAATTCAAAAATCATCTTCCTAGTCGACCATCAGCATGATGGTGACATCTAATAGGAGATTGCTAGAAGGAATCTTGCTCCTGGCTCCTCACCCAAATATATTTTC
>ML787782.1:558684-571986 GCA_009831015.1 Picea engelmannii
GGACTTGTCAATTATGTCACTTAAGGTGGATCAAGTAGGAGGAATGCCTCATCTTTAGATTTCCCAATTGTTATGAGATAAAAGGGAAGTTTTACTACATCTATCATGATCAAGAAGCTCCATCTACACCTTCTTTCGACATCAAAATCATAGATTCCTAGATATCTTCGTGAAGGAGGTTTTAGCTCATGGATGCAAAGCTTGCATGGACCTCCCTGGCCAAAACCCATTAGGGAGGTCATTTTTTCTTTCATGTTGTCATGTTAGTTGGAGGTAGCAAACAATAACTAAATGGCCATACCACTTTATAGACAAGATCAATGAGACCTCAAGTTTCTTCTTAACCTCACCATCAACAAGTCAATCAACCTCCATGAGACTTTTGAAGAGATTCATTTCCTTACCCCGGGATAAATCCCTCCAAGCTAACAAACAAACCGACTCTAGGAGGTCTCAAAGTCAAATTCATTTTACACAAAGCACTACTCTTCAAGTTTGTTTGCCAAACCAGTTTTCCATCCAAAGATTTTTCTCCTTGGCCTTGGATGTTAGGAGTGGTGGGCCTCTTTGATCCAAGGATCCTCTAGAATTACACAACTAGGCCCCATGTGACCTCGGGCATACATTATTAATGCATCAAACCCTTCAAGTGATCAACGACTCTACTAAGGAACCCTCTTCTTCTTCATCTCTCCCTTTGTTGTGCTTCTAACTCCAACACACCTTGACATCTATATTTTATGTTCAATGTGGTTTTGTATATGCACTAGTTTTCATTTATACTTGTTATTTAACAATTTTTTTGCTTTTGATAAAGTGGTATATGCATTACTTTTCATTTATATTAGTTATTTAACAATTTTTCCGCTTTTGATGATAAAGTGGTGATAACCATTGCTTTTATAATTAAAGGTTGTACTTTTCAATCCCATTGACCTAATTATTGAGGTCATTCATTGGACGTTAATAATAATATCTTATATGTTTCTGTCTCTCGAGTGAAAGTTCATTTTTGAAAGTAGATGTCATTGAGGATATGGGGCATTTTGTTCACATCTTTTAAACATATCCCATAAATAAAGAGTTCCATAAGACATATTTCGATAGTTTCAATAACATATAAACACTTGGTGCTTAAATAACAACAATTCTATAAGAAAAACATTCACTTGTTAATTCAACATTTAAACTGTAATACATGTTATTTATGCAATATGTGTTGAAATGATATATAATATGTCTATCTAATGAAGAGAATAAACAATAAATTAGTCTTCAATATTTGATAAATTAAAATTTCTTATATCTTTAAAAAAATTATATAAATAAAATTATTCAAATTTATATGAAATCATATAATAATGTTATAAAATTTATATATTTTTCCCATCTCATTCAAATCCAAATCCATCTCCATCTCCATCTCCATCTCCATCTCCTTAAAATATCATTCAATTGTCTCCAAATCCATCCTTATATTATTTAATTCCACCCCATCCTTTTGTCTCCAATATCTTGTTTAATTCCATCCTACCCTATCTTATTTAATTACATCCCATCATTTAACCTGAGTGCATCCATGAAAATAAGCATTCATTTGATTTGTTTTCTATATTATACTAGGGAAGCATGACTTAAACAACCCACAAACATGTAAGTATTATGCTTCATAACATGCTTGGGATACATTGGAAGGTGTGAAGGTATGTCTCCATTTTACCATGGGTGGACCTTTCTGAATTTGGAAGGTGTTAAGTATATTCAGATTTTTAAAAGTTTATAAAATGTTTCTAAATTGGGAAGGCGTTTAGTATATTCCCACTTCAATCAAGATTTTTTTAAAGTTTATTACATGTAAATTGAGTGATAGGGAGATGAAGGGTTGGACTTTTTAGAAAGTGAGGGAGAATTTGACATTGTCCACGTATAAGAGTTGGTATATTTGAAAAGCCTCCTTCATTAACAGTTAGTTTTGATTGGTGAACCGACATCGTTGGGTTGCACATTGTGAAAGGTACACCTTAGTTAAATGTACTCTACAACTTTAACTTTAATCACATCATGAACCCGCGTTCTCTGTGAAAGTACCATTTTAGTTCAATATACTCTTTATACTTCATGAATGCATAACTCGTGTACTTACACTTTCCATGTGATTGGTATTGAGCCCTGTTCATTGTTTTATTATGGTCCAAAATATTGGCCCCATAGGCCAAATAAGGGCATTGCATGCATTTCATATTTCATTGTTTTATCATGTTCCAAAATAGTGGTCCCAGGCATAGCACGCATTTCATATTATGTTCCAAACTATTGTACATACATAGTATGTTCCAAACTATTGTCTATACATGTTAAATATGAATATTATTTGTGTCTTGTGGGTCATGGTGTACTAAATTCTTAGGGAGTTATATTGATGAGTTGGTGTCCTTTCACACTTGTATCGAGACTTTATCTTTACACCAAAGAGATTTATACTAATGAGTTAGAGTTTTATTTTAGGGAGCATTTCTTTACAATGTGTCTTGATCTCTTTGCTTTTATTTGTCAAGGTCGTGATTCTTTTGGCTTCCTCATCTAAGGTGTTATGAAGATAGATCGATACCCTTTATCATGTTTCAAAATAGTGGTCCCAGGCATAGCATGCATTTCATATTATGTTCCAAACTATTGTACATACATATTATATTCCAAACTATTGTCCATACATGTTAAATATGAATATTATTTGTGTCTTGTGGGTCACGGTGTACTAAATTCTTAGGGAGTTATATTGATGAGTTGGTGTCCTTTCACACTTGTATCGAGACTTTATCTCTACATCAAAGAGATTCATACTAATGAGTTAGAGTTTTATTTTAGGGAGCATTTATTTACAATGTGTCTTGATCTCTTTGCTTTTATTTGTCAAGGTCGTGATTCTATTGGCTTCCTCATCTAAGGTGTTATGAAGATAGATCGATACCCTTTTCAAAGTATGTGAGTTTTAATGGTGAATGATTGACCTTGGTAAGACTAAGCTTTTGATCTTGAACATGTTTGAGCATGTGGCAACGAGTAGAATTGATATCAGGCCTAACCCTGATCAATCCTACCAGTTATCGATTCCCGTGGTTAAAAAAAAAAGAAACATGTATGAGCATGCTCTCTTCGACTACCACTTCCACTTCCAAGGGGAAGAGATACAAATCACCAAGGCCTATACATACTTGGGGGTTCAGTGCTCAATGCATGCGCATAGTGATTTTAGCCTTACTTCCAAGATATCTCATTCAAGAAGCACCTTTTGGACATAATCATTAAACCCATTGTCCTATATGGATTTAAGGTTTGGGGACTTAGTTTTCTTTAGGTCCACTGAGCTAAAAAAAAAAAAAGAGAGTCTAAAACCTTTCTATTACAATGCATCATCCATTGCAATGGACAATTCCTTAGTCCATCATCTAGGAAAAAATTAGGTCCATCCTTACACCTTGGGGGATTTTTAAGATTTGTTTCCTTTATCCACATAGTCTAGACCCTTGGAGACTTTGCTTCCAGTAGGGATCAATAACCCTACCTAGCTTTGTATTCTTTAGAGGGTATTGCTTCCACAAGCTCCCCTAGGTTAGAACAATGTTGGTTTTTAGAGGCTTTCTAGTTTCTTCAATTGGTGGTCATATATCTATGTCAACTTCCCTTTCCAGGGACTCTTTAGATGTTACATGTTACCTCAATAACATTTAAGCAAGAATTGAAATAAAGGATCAGAGAGGATATCTACAAAGGGTACACCCAGGGCGCACAAACTTGCCCCCCTTGGGTAGCCCTAAGTTGTCATTTTATTCCAAGCACTTTATCCAGTGTAGGGATGACATTCTTGTCAAGCCTATGTATATGAGCAAACATTGGATGCATGGCATCAATATCCCCCTTGATCAATGTAAAGTAGGCTCCCATCAACTTTGGGTTGAGACAGATCATCACATCCCACATCCTGAGAGGACTTACCAACATGGTTGTTAAGTACAAAAGATAGAGTCAAAGGAGCACATCATCTTCAGATGTCACATCTATTATGAGATCAAAGGGTGGTTGTGTTGATTCTATTGGGACTTGAGAGGCTCCCTCTCCACCTTCTTCCATTATCCCAACCATAGATGCTTAGCTCTCTCCACAAGGGAGGTTTTAGGACTGAAGTCATAGAACTTGTGTGGACCTCCTTGGCTAAATCCCATTAAGAGAATAACTTATTTCTTTCATTTCATGTTGTATATTAGAGACAACAAACATTAGGCTAAGGCCCATATGACTTCAAACAATGTATCAATGAGACCTTTGATGTGCTATTAACCCAACCCCCTCGTTGATAGGTTGACCAACCCCCACGAGACTTTTGAGGAGCTCAAAATCCAAACTTTGGGATAGTTCCCACCAAGTCGATGGACCAACCAACTATAGGAGGTCCCACATTTGAAATCACTTTACATAGAGAATTGTTGTCCAGGTTTGTTTGTGTAGCCAATATTCCATCTCAATATTTGTCTCCTTAGCATTGGATGTTAGGAGTAATGGACCTCTTTGATCCAAGGTACCTCCTAGGATTACACAACCAAGCCCCATCAACCTTTAGCATTCTCCAAATGACATCAATATATAATGCATCAAACCCTTTTTAGTTATTGATGACTCCCTTGGGTAGCCCTATTCTTCTCCCTCCCTCCCCTCACTACGCTTCTAGCTCCAACACACCTTGATGTACATATTTTAGGTTTTGTATATGCACTACTTTTCATTCTATTGTCTAGTTATTTATCTCTTTTATTGTTTTTGATAAAGCAATTATAGGCGTTGCTTTTGGAGACAATGGTTGTACTTTTGAGTCTATTAACCTAATTATTATTATTATTATTATTTATAAGTAAAACCTYGAGGGGAAACCCAATGGATGTTTCCCCACATTCTTGGATAACATCCCTAGTAAACCTGTTAGTGTAAACTAGTGTGCCTCACTCATGGGGATTCAAATTGGACACATGAGAGAATGGAACTAGCTAAATGCCCAACAACATTRGAGACAATTGGTTGAACTAACAATGTGGGCTTTTATTAATGGGTGGGTGTTGRTCCACTTATGTGTGTATGAGTCATAAAATCATTTATAATTTGGGTGCAACCATGCGTTCGACCACTACCTTAAGGTGACCTCTTATCTCTAGAGAAAACCCTCACAAGAATTGAACCTTGCCCACTGGTTCAACATTGATAAATTTATCTTATCTATGTTTCTTTGTCTCAAAGGGGAAGTTTCCTTTTAAAAGGGGATGTCACCAAGGACATGGGTATTTTCCTCATATACATTASACGTCCATGGTCCAAAAGGCATCCTTTGATAATTTCAATGACATGTGGATGACTAGTGTTTAAGTGATACCAATTCTSTAATAAAACTATTCACTCATTAGTKATAATAAGGATAATTGCAACACTAATTTCAAATTCCATATTTGATAAATTATTGTACTTTATCTATATATTACAATTTTTAAATATCCACTAAAACAAGATCACTCAACCCTRTTATTTAAGAATTGTGTGATGTTGTTGTTGTTTTCAAAGGTGACAAAACCTATCATAAGTTAGTGGTCAACTGATAGTGAGGACWTTGGCGGTTATCCACRAATTCAGGCTGACTCATCATCKCTATTGAAGGAAAACCAGGCCACCTGAAACAACCCCTCATCACCGCTATTGAAGGAAAACCACACCACKTGAAATAACTCATYGGTGRTTCGTAAGGGGCCAAACTTCCACTACTACCAAATGCCTTTAGGTATTGGGGCATTACCTTGTTCCTTATGCCYGAGGAAGATGAGCTCTTAGCCAATCAGAARCAWTTTTAGTCTTACYCCAAGGACCTAAAGRCGGTTTTAGCCTAGATAGTATAYGCAAAAATTGTTATAACCTTATACTATACAAATATTTATTTATTTATCATATTCTTTTGMCATCTTCGTTTTCCCATTTATTAAAAATTTAGAATACCTTCTAATTGTTYTTAAAATCCATCTCATGACATCCCTAAAATAGAKTACAATTATGATAAAAGTAAGGAAATTTTWAAAAATCTATACTTAAAATCTAAAAGTGTAGAAAAATTAGYTATTTTTACTAATTCCTAAAATACCAACCATAAAATGTTTGACCATATTTTTACAAAAATATTAAAATATCTAATAATTTTATATAGTCTTTAAAATATTTTAATTAAAAAAAAAMAGCTTTTATTTTATAAATAAAATTTAAGCGAATCTTAAAAACAAAAATTTACAAAMTTAGAGGAAAAAAAAAAAACTAAACTAAACTTCTTCAAATGAAATCTCCAAAATCCATTCCACCCTTTTTKTGGAACTTAATACAATTATTAAAAAAAACATTTTMWTATTTATCATGAATCCATATTATATTAAAATTTTAGTTTTCTTATTTATTATGAATTTATATCAATTRTTAAAAACAAGTTTTTATTTGTTAKGAATCTATATTATATTAAAAATACGTTTTGTTTTGTTATTTGTTATGAWTCTATATTGTATTCCGGAAACACAAACTTAAACAATTATCGAATAAGTATTATGCTTCATAATATATTATGCTTGGGATAAAATTGAAAGGTGTGAATGGCATATCCCCATTTTACCACAAGGAGACCTTTCCGAATTTGGACRATGTGAAGGGGTGTTTTCCCAATAAACTATTTTAAATTAATTAAATATAAATTGATTGTGTGAAAGGTATAGTGTAGATTGATATGATTGATATRAGAAGACAAATTGTTTTAATCACAWTTATCGAATAAGTATTATTCTTGGGATAAAATTGAAAGGTGTGAATGGCATATCCCCATTTTACCACAAGGAGACCTTTCCGAATTTGGACGATGTGAAGRGGTGTTTTCCCAATAAAYTATTTTAAATTAATTAAATATAAATTGATTGTGTGAAAGGGGGGTAGGGTATGTATAYCTTCGTAGACTTTAYYAGTCAAATCGTTGGGCGRAGGGGGGTCCCTTGTCCCACAAACAAGGRGGTCTCATACACCAATTTRGTGTGCTGGCTTGGTCGTGACCTTAAAAATAGATTATTATTATTATTRTAGTGTAGATTGATATGATTGATATGAGAAGACAAATTGTTTTAATCACAATTATCGAATAAGTATTATTCTTGGGATAAAATTGAAAGRTGTGAATGGCATATCCCCATTTTACCACAAGGAGACCTTTCCAAATTTGGACGGTGTGAAGGGGTGTTTTCCCAATAAACTATTTTAAATTTATTAAATTGATTGTGTGAAAGGTATATTCTAAATATTATTAAATCCAATTGGATTGATAGGAAGATGAATGAGTTAAGTTAAAGTATCGAGTTGTTAAATTGAAAACAGGAGATTGAATTAAAAAGTTTATTAAATACAAATTGATTGATTAGAAATCATCAATTTTTAAAAATTGGAGACAAATTGTTTTTTAGAGAATTATTTAAATTAACAAGGACTATGACAGCTTAGTCTCTGCCAAGTAAATTTGGAACTGGAGATGAATAATTATTGTGATTATGTATAGTTTGCAATGTGTTTTTAAAAAAATTTGATAATTAATTATTTTTTTTAAATATTTAATTTTCACTTTTTTTTTGTTTGTTTGTTAATTGGTCTGGATCTTCTTGGCATCGGGATTAACCTTTGGCTTGAGAAACCGCGATTCAGGGGCATCTAAGCCGTCAAAATCACCCAGGGATCGCACCCGGCCTGAGCCACACCAACCCTTAACATGGTTGGATTTTTTGTCCCCGCAGGTTTCGAACCGGTGACTTTTCAACACTGAGTGGCTTAACAACACACTCCGTCACCGACTGTCCTACACCTCGGGGACATCTTAACTTTCACTTTTTAAGTATATGAATTAATTTAATATTTTTTATTAATTAAAATATAAACATTATTATATTAATTAATTTGATATATTTATTATTAATTTATATATAAATAAAACTATTTATCATTATGGTAATTTAATTTCCAGGGATTTTTCCATTTTCAAGGATGATATCTCGTGCATAAATTTATTACATAAATAATTAATAAATATTCATCCACATACTCGTGTGTATGCAAAATATTGCATTTTTATTACATTAATCGTCAAATTTTGATATTTTTAGATTTTCTTATCTGAAAATAACTTAAACGGTCGAATTGAACACATGCCAATCGGATTAAGAAACCAAAAATGATATGAAGTTAACTAACGATGAGAAGAAGAAGAAGAAGAAGAAATTTTAATGTCCACGAGGCTAACAATAGCCTATGGGATAGACTGCCTCATACACCGATTTCTGCATTTCAGTCCTTTTCCTGTTCAGCTTGATGATGAACTCTCCCACTTTCTCCAGAGTCCCCTCGTTGAATAAATTATTCCAAGAGTTAGTTGTTAAAATACTCACATAACTGTCCCTACTGACTTTGAAAGCTTCACACTCTAAAATGAAATGTTTTTTTTGTTTCCACTTTCCCGAAGTTGCAAAACATACACACCCTTTCTTCCCAAGCTTCCTTTGGTCTTTTCCAACGCCTGGTTTCACAACAGAGTTGATGGGAATTAGTTCTTAATTGGGCAATTAGCATTTTGGCTCTCCAAGATATATTGACCCCTATGTACGCTTTTTGATGGTGGTTGTAAGTGGGGTTAAACTCTTCAATGTAATATTTTTTCTTTCTCCCTAGCCCTTTATCCTAGGATCGCTTGTGGAACCTATCAATAACAAAAGCCTTTATCTCTTTACTATTTTTAGGGCACATATTCAAGTGAATATCCCATTTACTAAGCCATTTAATATTTTGCCACATCCACGACATTGACCCGACCCTGCTTTTACTCACCGACAAGTGGCGTATGCCATGATTTTACACCACATATGTAGGCGAAGAAGGCTACTTTGGTGTGAAAGAATGTTAAAGAAGTGGGCACGGGCCTCAATACTCGGTACGATGGTACAAAGTAATTCCTTGTGGAGTTAATGTTAAACATGGAAAAACGAGAAGACAACCACGCTTCAACCCAATCATAAATGAGTTGCGTTAAGTTTAGGAAATATGATCGACTTCCCCCACAAAACTAAAAATAAAACATAAATCAAAGCATTCTGTATGTTATGATTGACTCCCCGAGAAAAAAACTGCATTTATGCACCCAACATCCTTGTCAATAAATGCACCCAACATCCTTGTCAAACTAGCAAATCCATTAATTGTGTAATCAATTTTATACAGTGAATGACGTGAAGCCTGCAATAACACATCAAAGATATTAGCCAATGAAATTTTAGAAAAATATATTTTTTTATTATTTAAAAAAATACATATATTGATTTCCTATGTGACACATTGGATGTAGCACACAAATTTAAAGTCAACAATAAACTAATACAGAGTCAAAGGCAAACTCATTGTTATCCTTTGGTAGGGACTAATAAGTGTTATTGTAGTGGGGATGTTTTTGCCGAAAAGTTTTCGGTACATAGATTTGAATTCATTACCACTATCTTAAAGATGCTTATACCAATACCAAAAGTGCATTAGTCTATGCTTTTAAAATTAATAATGCACATGAACTGAGGGGCATTACTTATCAAAATTACTTAAAATATATCCATTTTCACCTAAAATCTAATAAAAATTATTTATTTATTTCAAAATAAACAAATCTATATAGAAATAAAATAATTTTCTCCTACATAAAAAATATTCTATTTTATTCATAAAATTAAAGTCACGGAAAATAAAAACAACTACTATAATTGTAAATTATGTTAGAAATTTTGTTACAAGATAAAAAAAAAAAGATTGTAAATAAAAAGATTGTATTGCCTTATAGAATCTTCATGTCAATACATTGATCAAAGTCTGCCACTTGTTCTGCCACATGCGTGGAAACCAGAACAGGTGGCCTACAAAACATAGAGATGTGGCTATAGCTTGAAACTAGAGTTTTAACAAAAACAAAAATGGATTGTAATTGATTCCTCTCAAGACTTGAAAACAAAATGTTTAAAAAACTAAAGGTGTGGCGAACCCGGGCATCCATCATGGCTGTAAGTGAAGACAAATTGTCAGCTACAAGTCAGACAACACCTCTAGGCAGGTGCACTGGACAAGGAGTCGAACAAGAGGTCCATGCGACGATTGAGGATGCTATGATTGTGGAGTTAGTCCCCCAGGTTCCTGCGCATCTCGAAAATCAGCTGAAGGTGGTCTTCTGAAAAATGGTGTGGGTTGAGCGAAACCTGCTCTGTGCTCACCATCATTGCCTCATATTGTACTATTGTTGCATCGAGTTCAGTCGGAGGAGTCTCTTCCATGGCCAACCATTGGGCTACCTCTGTGGCATCTGGGGCGTTCCTTGTTGGCAAGTCTTTCAACCAGTCGGGGGCAATTTCTTCCTCGATCACACAACCACCTGGAGCAATTATAGGATGTACCGAGGGGCTGGCATTGTCGATGGGTGTTGGCATTGTTGTGGTATTTTCCAGCCCGCTTGGAGGAATTTATTCCTCTATTGGGAAGCCACCTGAGTTGATCATGGGGTCGAAAAAGGTAGGTGGTGACTCCATATTGCCTAAAGGAGGTTGGGGATCTTCAAGCCAATTTTGGTCCGAGTGGGAGGGGCTAACAGAGCTGGTAGACAGATTAGAGGACAGTGAGGGGTCTCGATGATTGCGTCGGGCTATGAAGTTGTAGTATGTCAGCCCTCGTTTGGGTTTGCCTCGCTCCCTCATCATAGTGTAATCACGACGGGGAGAGAGGTGGAGAAGCAAACAATTTACAAGTTCCAGGGAGAAGCAAATGGTGTGCACATTACAGGTGAAGAACAAACATAAAATGGATGCCAACAAGGAGAGGCAAGCCCCTGTAGTGAGAGCTTGCTTGTGGAGAGGAGGCTTAGACAGAGAACAAAGTGCCAAATGGAAATGTGAAATGATATAATTCTTGTGAGACCTTACCTTCATATAAACCCTTGAGGTGACAGAGAGGAGCTCCATGAAGATGGAGGTGAGGCCAACCAGTTGTATCATACCTGCTCCAGTGAGTCGTAGTTGGTTCATAGTGAGTTCCATGAAATCGCCCTTACCACGCCAACGCACTAATGCCTATGCGACATGAATGCTAGGCATGTTGAGTGGGTTGGATAAGAGACTAGCGGCGAGGCGTATTAAATCCCCTGTCCACATGAGTGCCATGTTGTCGATGTTGGACATATGTCACCCCATCAGGGATCTCATTACAAGATTATTAAAAAACAAATACGTTTGATATTACAAGTTTGATATTTTCTTGCTATTACAACTTTGATATATGACCAAAATCCATCCCAACAAATAACAACTATATGCTATTATTCATAATAGCAATAAAAGTTATACTAAAACCAACCAATAATGATCGTCTCTTACTATAATTCAAGGCAACAAAATCATCAACCAATTATTATTTATTCTATAAAATAAATCATCAATACAATTGAAAGGAGATGTGTTAAATAAAATATATGTTTATATAGGTATGAGATTAAAGTTATATGTTAAAATTATTTATGAAAATTATAATAATTATGTAAAAGAAAGATAAAGTTAATGAATTTTAAGTGCCAAAACTTAAAAATTCATGAGTATAGGAAAAGGAAAAACTATAGATTATTGGAATTACTAATAAACACAAAAATTGAATTTACAAACAATTGGGACCAAACCTTTAATGCATATGGTTATCATGTCCAAGAATTTGCAATCAAAACTTATAATTACCATGACCATGAATTTATAAACAAAACAATTACAATGTAATTAGTGCTTTAAAAACGACCAAAACTGGGCTCATCTGAAAAAGTTGAGTAATCCACTTCACATGGTATACACTTATATGTCATTGTCATTGGAGTGGTTAAGCTCTAAATTTTCATTCACTATGCGTGCATCCAAATCCACCCACCTCATGGTACCAGAGATTGAATCAGTGGTCCAGATTATTTTTAAAGAGATCACAACTAGTGGGAGAGGATGGTCTACCAAGGACTCTAGATATGGGGCTTCTGATTGTATGTATAGCCACCTATGCGAGTTATAGAGAGTTATAGAGATAGTCTACCATTTATAGAGAGTTATAGAGATACTCTAGCTGGGGTATATACAAAGGAGGAAACTCCAAAAATATATTAGACGAGAACAAACGCGGAGATGGAAAAAAGAGGCTCGGCCAGATAGGAGACATCAAACAAGACTGAATAGTCAGAGATAACAAAGTGATAAGTGATAATTGTATAGACTAGATATTTTGTTAAGCATATGTACAACATTGAATAGCAAGAAAAATATTTGTAGTCAAAGGCAAACTAATGGATGATCAATGATGAATCGAATGGTATAGTCTCGATCTTCGACAAGGACTAATAATAAGATAGCAAGATGGAATCATATTAAGGATGGTTTATTCCATCGAAAGGCACTTTCTATAGCCCGATATGAGGGAGATGTGTAATTCCTTCCGTGCTCAACATGGAAGAAATAAACTATAGTTTGTATATAAACTATAATGTCCTACTCCATAGTATATGAAAATTTTAATTTTTTATTAGACAGAGATTAGAAATGATGATTTTCTTAAAATGAATAGTATTGTTTTTTTTAATTTCAAAAAATATTAATTATTTTAAAAAGGAAAATATTAATTATTAATATTGATATTGATATTTTTAACGAAACAATTAAAAGTAAAGCTTTGAAGGTTAGCTTGTATTGTGAGTTTGTTGATAATTTAAGATGTTGTGGATGTTTGATTTCCATGGAATTAAGCACACTAACTCTACCAACCTGTTTTACGTCAAATACCATTATTAAAATGCAATTCCATAAGAATTTTCAAAAAGGCAATTTACATGAAAAACCAAAAACATTGTTACANAGATGTTGTGGATGTTTGATTTCCATGGAATTAAGCACACTAACTCTACCAACCTGTTTTACGTCAAATACCATTATTAAAATGCAATTCCATAAGAATTTTCAAAAAGGCAATTTACATGAAAAACCAAAAACATTGTTACAGTGAATGGGGTTTAAATGCAGATAATTTTTCAAAAGTTTTCCAACTCCTTTATAATAGTATATTCAAGCGATGTATGTTATTTTGTGAGCTAGGGTTTGACAGTCGTGACGAGCTAGGGTTTGACAGTCGAGGCCACAACAAAGAACAACATGAGCAGTAGGG
>ML787782.1:578456-605555 GCA_009831015.1 Picea engelmannii
TCCTTTCTTAAGTCAACTTAAAAATATAACTTTTAACTTCTTGACTTTTTCCCCCTCAGTGTGAGACTATGACCTAGTGGGGGTGCCCAGGCCACTGAGTCTCCTCATCACCTCTCTAAGAGGTGGGGGACATTACAGAAGGAGTAATCAGGGATAGTAAAGGGAACATCATACGACTATACGTGGGAAGCCTGGGCAACTCAACCAATAACGCCGTAGAATTCGGAGCCCTGGAGAGAGGCCTGGAGATTCTCAGCCAAGAGGGGATGACGAACGCCATAGTGGAAGGAGACTTCGCGCTAGTCATCAACACAGTGAAAAACCTCCAAAACGGCACCAGAATAAGTAAAATCCAAAGGCACTAGTGAATAGCCTACCTATTGAAAAAAAATCCAAGAGCACCTGCGGACAAGGATCACTGTGGAGTTATGTCGGGTGAGGAGGTCAACAAATGGACTGGCGGACAAAATAACAAATGAGGGGGTCGAGAATGAAGGTCCAAAACTAGACACAATCTAGTGCAACATATCGCAAAGTCAATTCCGGGTAGACTGCACCCAACTTGCAGCAAAAGGCTGGGACAATTGGAGTAGTACGAAAGATTATGGAAAGAATGGAGGTGCAACAGACACTGAAGGACATGTAGGTCCTAGACATGAGTTGATGGCCCACCAATCAAATAAGGTTATAAATGCAGACACAGATCACACATCAGGCGAAGGTAAGGCACCCCGGTCCCGTCAATAAAACGAAGTACAGAAGTTACCCATTGGAAAGCAGAAGAGATAACTCGCAGGCGGCAAAGGATGAAGGATGATAGGTTACACTAGGGCCAAGTAGGAGCACACTTCACCTAAGTACAAGGATGGGACGAGGAAAGGGATGGCATAGAACGAGCATGGAAAAGCATTGGCGTAGAAATAACGACAAGATCATCAAGCGCACACGCTCTGGAACAGAGGATACTGATGGGCAGGACCACCATGAAGAGCAGGCCATGATTGCAAGGACGAGACCGCAGTTGGGTTGGCTCCATAAAGGCAGGGACACCAAAATTTACCACAAAACGAGGCATCACAATTACAGGGGCCACCTTACTTACCAAAAGGGGGTGAAACAGAATAGGGAAAGAACCCAATGTAAGAACCACCACCTGCAAGTGAAGATGGTACGCATAAAGAAAACTAGCAGCAAGAGAGGCCCCCAGGGGAAGGAACCTCCAGAGAGCGCCCGACGAAAGACAAGAATCGAACAGGCGGCCAAGGAAGCAAAGAATACCTTCCACATGAAGATAGACACCAAGGGGAAGAAGATCATTAAAAGATGTGAGGGCAAAATCAACAACGCCCGCAGGGGCAAAGCCTAGTCAACACTAACCCAAGAAGCAAGGGGGATACGGGGCCCCGAAGCCACACAACCAAGGTTAACCCTCTACCACAGGATGGTGGAGGAAGCTTAAAGAACCAAAATGCTGATAGGAAAGATGTATGTGGACTGGGGGAAGACCAATAGGATGAAAACCAAAGAGCAGAAGAAAGAGCGTAAAAGAATTCTCAACCACCTCAGTAACTTGGAGGCAACAGTAAAAAGGCTGGTGGAGGACCATAAAAGACAATGGGATAAACTGGAGTAGATGGCAGGGCAATTTCATTTCTATCTACGCTATGCCCACTATATAGATATCACTCCAGCTGACAGAAATGGAACCCCAACATGCATCAGAAAGCTACCTCTGGTGGAACAGAGGGAGGAGGACACGACACAACAGGAAGGGGATGAAGAGCACCCCATCAACCTAGACTAGCCCAGATCATGTCTCTCAGAGTAGGAGCTAACCTCATTATGTTTAGACTTTTTGTTTTCTTTGGATGAAGTTTTTTAGACTGGATTATTGTAGCCTGGGTGGATTTCCCGTAGTGGCGACCCAAGCACTTCTTGTTTATTTTCAAATACTACATCCCAGGGACCCTGGATCTGGTTTCCGTTCAGGAAGATCCTGGGAGTCTAAGCATGATTTTTCTACTATAACCTTATAACACAATATAGATTCACACACTCATTTACAAAAAATAAAAAAAATGCAGATAAATTTTCTCTTTTTAAGAAACTTAGTGATAATGCATAAAGAGAACTGATTTTGAATCAATTGATACGCGACAAGCCTAGCGATTCTCATTAGGAGGTTGATGAGGATAAAGTCGGTTGCCCTCAGGAGGAAGTCCCATTTTGCAAACTTTGACCTAGTGCCTTCTAATTGGAGCATTGATGTCCACCCCTGGTTGGTCACCGCGAAGGGGACCTAGCCTGATTGGAGGAGATCAAGCTTAAGCGCATAGTGGTCACATAAGACAACCTTTAAATTCTCGCACATTATTTTACCAATATTAAGGTTCTCATGATTATTAGTTGTAATGCCTTTAGAACAAACAGATTCACTACCATTTTCACGCAGTACAAGTACTAGCTTTGATCGCCTATGTGTCTAACTTGTTTATTTCTTTTCAAGGGCAAAGAAATTACAAAATTTGGACAACACAGAAAACAAAACCCTGATCTGTGTTGGGTTGTGAAAACATACACCCTTGCAGTTACAATTTAGAGATTCCTCAAGCGTTTGGCTTTCCATATGCATGGAAATGCTTGAGATCTCTTTTGTTTAAATATGGAAGCACGTGAGGTGATCCATGAGACTTGTATTCATTTATCCATTATTGGATACACAATAAAGAATACCATTGCCCCCAAATTCTTCTATGTTGTTGCATGTTTTTATTATTCTTTGTTCATTAACTGTTGTCTTGCAGGCCCAATCCCAACAAGTGGAATAAGAGTAGAGGTCAAGTGAAGGTCTATGAGAGTTGAGGGAAGATTGTCAGTGCATGCAGAGGGAGAAGGGGGGTGAGCAAGCTAAGTGAGAAGAAGTTCACGTGCAGAGGAGGTGGCCAAGACTGAAAAACTGATGTTTGCACAATACCCTGGCTTACGCAAGAAAAACCACGTCTGCGCTAGGCAATCAACTAATTGACATTGCCGCATGCACCCAATGATATGTGGGTGTGCTCAACGAAATGATACACAATGCCCAGATATCGACGAAAGAGGAAAAGGCCTTATGCAGGGTTGAATTGACAGAATCATAGAATACTTTTTCAATACCCTTCTGCTCCTACATCCACTGAGTTTGAGTTGTATCAAGGAAAACACACAAGCAGAAGTACGATTTCTACGTTGGTTGCTTATTCTCGGAAGTTGCCTTGGTATGGATTCGAAGTAGGGCTTGCAAACTATGATGGTCTCCTGCTGGCATATCGTGTGTTGAAGCATCTAGAGATGGATGAGGAATATATTGGCAATGAGGAGGTCACTGGAGAGGACCACAATGTTGAGCCAAATGATTCCAAATGGGCATTTAGAGCCTCAAAATGCACTTGCGAGTGGGTATGGAGGTTGGCGGTGTTGGGATATCTGATCCGGATTTTATGAGCAAAATGAAATGAATACAAATCTATATTATTAACACAAATATTCAATGAACAATAATAGAGATACAATAAAACTTAGCTTCTATTAATAAAGAAATATGTTGAAACTGTAAAATGCAGACTGAAACAAGCTTGCTAGAATGGCGACGACTTTTCTCTGAGAAGAGATGTGACGATTGTGCTCATTTGCAAGAAGATGAGTTCCATGAGGCTATGAAAGCCTTTTTTACAATAAACATAAATTCCCAAACCTTAGACACCAAAAACCTAACCCTAGGAGATGAAGCACCAAGAGTCATGTGGGCCCCGTTGGGGTAAGTTGGTACATCAACTTCATGGGATCCTAACTTTTGCATATGATCTCCATTTTAGGCACACGATATCCCATTGGAAAGGCCTATCCGAGTAATACACATTATGCCGTTATAATTTTACACCATTTACAATATGAATGTGGTGAGCCCTAAAAACGTTGTTTAGGGCCTCAAAACGGCCCTGAAAATTCAGGACTCGAAAACTAGGAAAAAACTGCCAAATTGAAAAATTGCCAAGATGAGCCAATTGGAATAGGTGGGTGGCCACTGATATCCACCTGGAACAATCCTCCCTCCTTATGAAGCAATGATATCCATGGCGTTGAGTTCCCCCATCAAAGGAGGAAATTTATGTTGAATTTGGCCTCGGGTGAGCCACTTGCCTTGGTGCAGGAGTTTCCCTGCTTTGACAACCCGATAAAGTTGGATCCTCTGCTGGCAAGTGATCTTAACCTGTGTGTCCATGATATGATCAGTGGATGCATGTTCCATGTAGTTAGGGTTGAGCTCTGTTGGTGTCAACTGTTCTACAATCTCTAAGGTGTTCAATAATGGTGGAAAATATGGCTGAAGGAGATCCACATTGAACATTGGCTGCCAGCTAAGGAAGGGGGGAATATTGAGCTCAAAAGAATTGTCACCCACAACCTTGGTGATGGTGTAAGGTCCATAACGGAGTGGACGAAGCTTCCGTTGGGGCCTTGTAAGGTGTTCTTTTTGTAAGTGCAACAAAACTTTGTCTCCCACCTGAAACTTGTGTGGCACTTGATGTTGATCATGGCGTTGCTTGTACTTGGCATTGGATTTCAATAAAATATCTTGAACTTGGTGGCGGATGTGTTGGATCCTCTCAATGAACTGGGTGGCTCTGTCAGCTTCAATTTGATCATGGGACAATTCTGCTTGGGTGGTCGCAAGGGGTAGTGCAACATCCATGGGACCCAATGGTTGAAATCCCATCCCCACCTGAAAGGGGCTGTGGCCGATTGAGTTATGTATGGCTCTGTTGTAGCTGTGTTGAACATAGGGAAGACTCTCATCCCATGTGTGGGGGTGATTGGAATTGTACATGTGCAAGATATGCATGATCATCTGGTTGATGACCTCGATTTGGCCATTCGTCCCGGGGTGGAAGGCAGTGGATTTAGTGAGCTTGGTGTCCGAGCAGTGACCAGAGGCTCGACCAGAATGTTCTGAGGAACCAGCTATCTCGATATGAGATAATGGTTTGTGGTATTCCAAAATGCACCCACACTCATTCAAATAAGAGCTTGGCAGTGGCCTCTGTTGTGATGCTCTTCTTGCAGGCGACCAAAATCACCATCTTGGAAAACCAATCAACAACAAAAAAAACACAGTCATTTCCCCGCTTGGTGGACAAAAGGATTGACATGTATTCCATTGAGATGGATTCCCATGGCCTATCAGGAGTAGGTAGAGGGGTGTACATTCCTTGTTTCTTAGTGGTCGATTTGGCAATAACGCAAGCAATGCAGGACCTGATATACTTTCTCACATCCTGTCAAAGTTTCGGCCAATAGAAATGTTGCTGCAACATTGCCACTATCTTTTCTACACCAATTTGTCATGCCACCTGACTGTAGTGGGCTTCTGATATCAACTTTTCTCGCTCACTTGATGGAACACAAAGATGGCCTAGACGACACAACCGCCCATCCTAAAGATGGAAATTAGTGACAATTGTGTTTGCACCCAACATCTTGTAGGTGGTGGCGAAGTTGAGATATTTCTCATAGAGTTGGGGCCATCTAGAGGTATCGTGGCTGCAAGAGTCTAGCACCATGGTGAGTTCCGCGACTGGAGGTTGGTTGAGGTAATAAGCTACGTGGTTGGTACTTCTTATCTTATACTTGATGTTGAGGTGGAACTGTTGCAAGTATGTGGGCCACTTCTGATGGCGGTCATTCTGCAATTTGCCCTGTGTCTGCATGGACTGTAGTGACTTATGATTAGTGTGGATGATTGTCTCCTTCCCGAGAATGTAATGCCTCCATTGGCGACAGAATTGCACAATGGAGTACATTTATTTGTCGTAAGTAGGGTACTTACGGATGAAATCTGATAGTGTCTCACTATGATAGGCCATGGGGCGGTCGTGCTGAGTGAGAACTGCACCCACAACATAGTCTGAAGCATTTGTCTCGATATCAAAGGGTTGTTACAGGTTTGGTAATGAAAGCACTGGGGATGAGCACAAGCACTAATTCAAATCGTCGAACTCTTGTTGTTGGGATAGGCCCCACACAAACTTTTCCTTACCACTACCCCTGGTTACTTGGTTGATGGCCCATACATTATGGGAGAATCCCAACACGAACCTGCGATAGAAATTGGCAAGGACTAAGAAGCTTCGAAGCTCAATGAGTGTGGTTGGGGTTGGCCAATCACGGATGACCTGGATCTTGGCCAGATCCACATGCACACCATGCTTATCAACTATGTAGCCTAGGTACTGGACCCTGTCCATGTCGAAGGAGCATTTCTCCAAGTTGGGATATATCTTATGCTGCCACAGGGTGTGCAGAACTTGCTGAATATGTTGCAAGTGTTCCACCCAAATCTTGTTGTAGATGAGGATTTCATCCAGATACACCACTACAAAAGAATTGGTAAACAACCACAAGATATCATCCATAATCCTCATGAAATTTGTTAGTGCATTTGTCAAACCAAATGCCATCACTAGCCATTCAAAAAGACCTTCTTTGACTTGAAGTCAGTCTTCCATACATTTGTATGCTCTATTGGGACCTGATGGTAGTTAGACTTCAGATCAATCTTACTAAAGTATTCCCCCCCCTTGAGCTGATCAAGGAGATTGTTGATTTAGGGAATCAGGTACCAGTTCCCGACTGTGATTTTATTTAGGGCTCGGTAATCAATGCAGAGTCGCAAGGTCCTGTCTTTCTTCTACACCAACACGATTGGTCTTCCACAAGGTGATGAGCTGGTTCATATGTTCTCCTTGTGGAGTCGTTCTTGGATTTGATGCTTGATCTTCCCATTTTCTAACAGAAATCAATGATAGACTGGACCATTGGGTAGCGTCGTGTCGAGGGTCAGATCGATGGAATGCTTGACCTGACAGTGTATAGGTACCCTAGTAGGTGAGGAGGAGATGTCTTTATATTCTTCCATGACCTTATCCACTTGCTTCTGCTATGTGGAGAGGTCAGTCGCAGAGGCCATGGATGTGGCTACAATCTTTCGCTCACTCTGAGAGTGAATCACTAAGAAGACAAACTTTCCAGTTTGAGAGACGACCTTCCTGCATTGCTTGGAAGAGATCAAGGAAATGGCACTAGGTGGGACTACCTCGGGTATCCTGTACAATCTCATATCCAAAGTAATAATAACATTGCGAGGCCTATACTCATATACAACATGACGTTTCCATAAATAAGGTTAGCCCAAAAGAATATCACAAACTTCAAGGGGAGCAACATCGCACAATACCTCATCTTTGAAGGGCTTGATGTCGTAGGATAGAGGACACTGTTGGTTGACGTGAAGATCGCTTCCTTGGCGGAGCCATCCAATGGTGTAGGGATGCGGGTGTGGCGTTGTTGGCAAGGCCAACTGCTTGACAACCTCTATTGAGATGAGGTTCTTCTGGATACCTCTATCAACAATGAAGTCAACGGGGTGCCTTTCACCCACATTTGTGAATGAAAGAGGTGCTCTCCTTCCTCTGGATCATTAGGTTCACCGGTATGGATCTCGGTGGTAACAATGGTGGCACTGGGTTCCGCATCAATGATCCATCTCCCCTTTTCTGGTTCTGACTCAGAGTTGGAACCCGCATCTGATTCGAAGGCTTTCATCTCAACCACCAATGACTGCTTTGAGCAGAAATCAACAATGTTATGCCAGGGGCTCTTATGGAAGTCGACCACTTCCCGATATCTTTCTTTGTCTTTCCAATGTGTTTCTTTGTTTGTAGCTTCGACTGGTTTTCTTGAGGTTGTCCATATTTTCTCTGCCCTTCATTCTGCGGGTTGGGGTTGCCCTTTCCCTGCTTCTGCTATGAGGGGTTCCCAAACCCAAACTACCACGATTTTTGTTTAAGCTTCTGCTCGATTTTGACGACATATCGATATGCCGCGCCTAAGGACAAGATGTCTAGAAACTCCATTTCTGCCTGGATGTATCTATGCATACCACCATGATACTTGAGCACTAGATATTGCTCATAATATTTGATACCCATCTTGGTGCACAAGGTATGGAAGATATTTGTGAACTCTGGCACTGCTTGGTCCCTTTCCTGCCGCAGTGTGGTGCATTTTGTATACAGGTCGTCATAACTTTTGACAGGGTGGTATTGTTCCTTAATAACATCCCTGAAGGACTCCCAAGTGAGTGAGACTGTAAATAATGAGGGTTTCTCTGTTGCATTTTTCTCACAGAAAGTATCCCACCAATCTTTGACATGGGGGACGACTTTGAGGTGCACAAAAGTAATATTTTCTCTATTCGAAAAGTTATGGATAGAAAAATACCCTTCTAGCAGATTCAACCATTTATCTACAACATCTGCATCTATTTGACCTTCAAATATAGGAATATCAAAGTTTATTTGTACCTTGAATGGGGCGACACCTCCACTCAAGAAAGATTCATTGCCTGTTGGTAGCCGTCGAAGGATTTACACAAAGCTATCCATCATCTCGTTCCTTTGTTGCGGGAGGGATTCCTAAAGCAACAATTTGAAAGGATCTCTTGTCCAATCAATCATCTTTTTTTTCTCCTACCATGGAAGGTTGCTTGGGCATGCGAGAGCCTTTGTCCTCAAGAGAAACAAGCTCGAGACCCAACTCTTTGTACCCTGACCTCGTCAGGGATATGCATTAAGAACGATAAGGAGCAAACCACTTTGATACCACTGATCCATATTTTATGAGAAAAATAAAATGAATACATATCTGTATTATTAACACAGACATTCAATGAATAATAACAGAGATACAGTAAAACTTGGCTTCTATTAATAAATAAATATGCTGAAACTGTAAAATGCAGACTAAAACAAGCTTGCTAGAATGGTGGCAACTTATCTCTGAGAAGAGATGTGATAACTGCGCTCATTTGTAAGAATATCGGTACAACGAGGCTCTAAAATCCTTTATTACAATAAACATGAATGCCAAAACCATAGACATCCAAAAACCTAACCCTAGGAGATGAAGCGCCAAGAGTCATGTGGGCCCCATTGGGGTAAGTTGGTACAACAAATTCCTGGGGTTGTAACTTTTGCATACGATCTTCGTTTTATGCGCACGATATCTCGTTGGAAAGTTCTATCCGAGGACTACACATTGTGCCGTCAGAATCTAACTATATTTATAATTTAACTATAGCGAGCCCTAAAAACGTTGTTTAGGGCCTCAAAAGGTCCCCGGAGTTCAGGACCTGAAAACTAGAAAAATACCGCCAAACTGAAAAACTTCCAAGATGAGCCAATTGGAATAGGTGGGTGGCCACCGATATCCACCTTGATCAATATCATGGGAAACTACAGAAGGATCTCTACACAAGGGATCTCGACTGTCCATTCGATTCCGAGAGGTCACGGTGTTGAAACCCAAATGGTAGAGAAGCTAGATGAGGCCAAGGGCGTTGGGATTACAAAATTCTTGTCACCTGTAGTGTTCAAGAACCTATTACAGAGTTTGGTGGACTAGATCATCGAGAGGAGCTTGGAGCAGGTCACTTGTGTATGGGGTGGTCTCTCCCTAGTTCTCTTTGGTTCTGGTTCTGTGTTAGTGGTTTCTTGCTCTCTCTTTTTCTGTGAAGTTTTCTTCCACTTCAATTTGAGAATATGGTTTCAGTAGATGTTAAGTTTTGATGCGTTGTTTGAGGGCTTTGAGCGACCATCGATGTCACTAGCCTGCAAGAGGCTTTCGATACTTATGGTGAAGTCATGGACTATAGGGTTAAACATGTATTGAAATGTTAGAGAATGCACACAAAGTGTTTGGCGGAATACCTCAAGAAGATGATCATGGACCATTATGATGAGTTGCTAGAGGAGGCAGAGTTAGATCCGACGTCGATGGTGGCAAGTCAAGCATGGAAGCAGATTGTTGATGGGCTCACTCAGATTGGAAGAATGGAAAAATTGTTGAATGCATAGTTAGAGGTGGAGTTAATGCATTTTTATATGTAAATGGGCATGCGACTGTAAGACCCGGTTAGGCATGCAGACCCCTATTTTCAAATCTCACTAGTAAAGTATAGACGACCTAGGTGATACAGGAGAGCATGCAGTATTCCCGGATACCCCGAATTTGAAGTTTTGTTGGTTGATATGAAAACAGGCGAGTACTTACTCTACGCAAGTTTTCAATCAAGAATTTTGTTTCTGACGAATTATTTGCATAAAGATTAAAGGGCATATGAGTCCATTATTAACCATGCTTTTAAACAATAATACATAACACACATGAACTCAAAAATGGAATAAGCATATGAAAAGACAAGAGAGAGACAACCTATGTTGGTAACGGAGTTCGCCCCTCCTGGGCTACGTCTCCGGACCTGCTTCAATTGGAATACGGATCACTTTCATTCCTTCTTCAAAAGATGTTGGGATCTTCTCATAAGTGATTACATAAGATATGCCTTCTCCTTCAATGAGGATTCCAGAAGACTGCTCACACTCATGTCTCTCCATACATCAAGAAGGATAATTCCTTACATGAATAAGTGTCTCAATGCTTAGGAGTAGTAGCACTATGGCTCTCTAACTCCCCTAATTAATTCCTCATTACTCTCCTTCTCCCTTTTCTTCAAAGGGCTCACATAAGGCATTATATAGTTTTTCCTCACTTTCTCTTTAAAAAGAGCATTAATTCCTAGATCCACAATAATAAGATCTAATTACAAAAGAGAAAAAACAAGATCCATAAATGTAGGATCTCAAACTATCTTAGTCTAAAAAATGGGAAAAGTATCAAAACCACCCAAAGACTCTTCAACCAAGCCCTTGATTCTCTCAACCTATAATTGAGAATAATGGAAAATTGGTGTGAGGTGGTTTCTCACATAAAAAACAACTTCCAAATTTATAATTTAATGATAAATACGCGAGTCTAATTTCCCTCACAAGTATTAATCATTTTACACTAAAAGTGAATAATAATGTATGGGTTTTTCCAAAATCTCATAAAGCATAATTAAATGCATGAGCATATCATGAAAGCACAAAAGAAATGCATGAGACCTTTTTCTCACAAAGCACTAATGCATGAGAAAATAATACTCAAAAACATATAAGTTCACCCTTTCACCACTTTGTCACCAATTTCAACTCAACATGGTGAGCAAAGTAAAAGTCCTTCCTTGTGTGGACATCCTCCCAGATCATTGGTTTTAGTAATGGAAAAGGGTGGGGGGAGGGAGGACGGCGGGCGGGCGGGATGTTAGGACAACAATTGTGGTTTTGTGCACATGTGTTTTGGTAGCTCATGGTTTTAGAGCCCATGGATTACATATTCCATTGAAATTATCCCGGAGGTGAGGGTGAAGGCTCACTTCGATGGCTTGGCTAGATTTGGTCAAGGGAACAAAGTTTTATATCTATGTTGGTTATAGTGATGGAACTAAGGGATGCATATTGTGGGATCCTACTGTCCACAAATCATTAGTAGCAGATATATGTACCATGAGAATTTGTTCAAGATCGCAAAGGGAGATTTGTTTGCAAACTCGGTGAATCATTGTATGGCCTAAGGTAATCAGACAGTGGTACAAGATGTTTGATTCCTTCATGGTGAGCCAAAGTTTCTTAAGAAGTGACTATGATCATTGTGTTTATGGAATATTCATTATCTTCGTGTTATGTTGATGATATACTTGTTGCAATCATATCATGGTTGAGATCAACAAATTAAAGGCTCAATTGGCTAGAACTTTTGATGAAGGATCTAGGAGCAACAAAAAAAACCTCGAATAGAGAAGTATATAGAGATGGGAGAAATGGTAGGTTCATGTGGTTATCACAACAAAAGTTTGGTGAAGATATTGATGAGGTTCAACATGAGCATTGTGAAATCGGTAAATATCCCTTTAGCTTTCCATTTTAAACTTTCTTCAAGTTTATGTCCTAGTAGCAAGGAAGAAAGGATTATATGTCTCATGTACCTTATGAAAATGTGGTAGGAAGGTTGATGATTGCGATGGAATGTTCAAATATTTTACATGCAATTGGTGTTGTTAGAGGACACATCGAAATACCAGGTGAAGAGCATGGAAATGGGTGCTTTGGTATCTGAGAAGCACGAGTATCACCTACAGTGGTTGCAATGGTTTAGTTTGTGGTTATGTTTATTCAGTGGAGGTGGAGTGGTCCATACTGGAGCAAACTATGCAGACATTTCATGCAACCAGTATTGTTAGAGAAGCTACGGTGGTGTTTTGTTTCTCTTGGCTTGCAGGAAGCAACGATGATTGATTTGTTGGGCAAGGTATTAGGAAATTGTTGTCAAGGTAGAGATTGTTGGGTTGTGACAACACATACCCTTGCAGTTAAAATTCAGAGGTTTCTCAAGCGTTTGGATTTTTGTATGCCTAGAAATGCTTGAGATCTCTCATGTTTAAATATGGAAGCACATGAGGTGCTCCATGAGACTTGTATTCATTTATCCATTGTTTTATGAGTAATAAAGAATACCATTTCCCCCAAATTCATTTATGTTGTTGCGTGTGTTTATTATTCTCTGTTCATTAACTATTGTCTTGTAGGCCCGATCCCAAAAATTTGAAGGTTTGTTTCCTCTGCTTTTTATTTTTCTTTGGATTTTTGGAGCTTCAATTAATCAAATTTTGTAACGTTGGTATCTGCTTTATTTCTCACCTATGATTGTCTTACCTATATTAGAGTACACTTCAAACAAAACAATCCCTTAATTTATTTAAAGGTGTCTATATCAAAGCACTAATGTTATGGTTAACAGTCCTCATTCTTTCCTCCATTCACTCTGTCTTGGCTCAAAGGTTATTTCTTCTTGCAAGTGGTAGCATTGTGAATGCCATGATTTTTTTTGGATACTATTTTATTACGTTATCAATGTAAACAATTTAATTGGAAATTTCATCCATATGTGAGTAGTTTCAAAGAATGGTGATGGTGGCAAGTCAAGCATGGAAGCAGATTGTTGATGGGCTCACTCATATTCAAAGAATGTCGAAATTGTTGAATGCATAATTAGAGGTGGAGTTAATGCTTTTTTATATGTAAATGGGCATGTGACTGTAAGACCTGGTTAATAATGCGTACCCCAGTTTTGAAATCTAATTGGTAAAGTATAGATGACCTAGGTGATATGGGAGAGCATGCAGTATTCCCGGATACCCCAACTTTAAAGTTTGGTTGGTTTTAGTAATGGAAAAGGTGGGGGGGGGATGTTAGGACAACAATCGTGGTTTCGAGCACATGTGTTTTGGTAGCTCATGGTTTTAGAGCGCATGGATTACATATTCCATTGAAATTATCCTAGAGGTGAGGGTGAAGGCTCACTTGGATGGCTTGGCTAGATTTGGTCAAGGGAACAAAGTTTTATATCTCTGTTGGTTATGGTGATGGAACTAAGGGATGCATATTGTGGGATCCCACTGTCCAAAAATCATTAGTAGTAGAGATATGTACCATGAGAATTTGTTCAAGATCACAAAGGGGGATTTATTTGCAAACTCAGGAAATCATTGTATGGCCTAAGGTAATCCGACAATGGTACAAGATGTTTGATTCCTTCATGGTGAGCCAATTTTTCTTAAGACGTGAGTATGATCATTGTGTTTATGGCATATTCATTATCTTCATGTTATGTTGATGATATGCTTTTTGTAAACATATCATGGTTGAGATCAACAAGTTAAAGGCTCAGTTGGCTAGGACTTTTGATGAAGGATCTAGGAGAAACAAAACAAACCTTGGGTAGAGAAGTATACAGAGATGGGGAAAATGGTAAGTTGTGGTTATCACAATGAAAGTTTGGTGAAGATATTGATGAGGTTCAACATGAGCATTGTGAAACTGGTAAATACCCCTTTAGCTTTCCATTTTAAGCTTTCTTCAAGTTTATGTCCTAGTAGCAAGGAAGAAAGGATTACATGTCTCATGTACCTTATGAAAATGCAGTAGGAAGGTTGATGATTGCAATGGAATGTTCAAATATTTTATATGCAGTTGGTGTTGTTAGCAGACACATCGAAATGCCAGGTGAAGAGCATGGAAATGGGTGATTTGGTTTCTGAGAAGCACGAGTATCACCTACAATGGTTGCAGTGATTTAGTTCGTGGTTATGTTTATTCAGTGGAGGTGGAGTGGTCCATACTGGAGCAAACTGTGCATACATGTTCACGCAACCAGTATTGTTAGAGAAGCTATGGTGGTGTTTTGTTTCTCTTGGCTTGCAGGAAACAATGATGATTGATTTGTTGGACAAGGTATTAGGAAATTGTTTTCAAGGTAGAGATTGTTGGGTTGTGACAACACATACCCTTGCAATTAAAATTCATAGGTTTCTCAAGCATTTGGATTTTCGTATGCTTGGAAATGCTTGAGATCTCTCATGTTTAAATATGGAAGCATGTGAGGTGCTCCATGAGACTTGTATTCATTTCTCCATTGTTATATGAGCAATAAATAATACCATTGCCCCAAAATTCGTTTATGTTGTTGCGTGCACATTCATTATTCTTTGTTCATTAACTATTGTCCTGCAGACCTGATCCCAACAATTTGAAGGTTTGTTTCCTCTGCTTTTTATTTTTCTTTGGATTTTTTGAGCTTCAATTAATCAAATTTTGTAATATTGGGATATGCTTTATTTCTCACCTATGATTGTCTTACCTAGATTAGAGTACACTTCAAACAAAACAATCCATTCATTTATTTAAAGGTGCCTATATCAAAGCACCACTATTATGGTTAGTGGCCCTCATTCTTTCCTCCATTCATTCTTTCTTGGCTCAAACGCTATTTCTTCTTGCAAGTGGTACCATTGTGAATGACATGATTTTTTTTGGATACTATTTTATTACATTATCAGTGTAAACAATTTAATTGGAAATTGCGTCTAGATGTGAGCAGTTTCAAAGAATGGTGATGGTGGCAAGTCAAGCATGGAAGCGGATTGTTGATGGGCTCACCCATATTCGAAGAATGGCGAAATTGTTGAATGCATAGTTAGAGGTGGAGTTAATGCTTTTTTATATGTAAATGGGCATGCGACTGTAAGACCCGGTTAGGCATGCGTACCCCAGTTTTCAAATCTCACTGGTAAAGTATAGATGACCTAGTTGATATGAGAGAGCATGCAGTATTCCTGGATACCCCAACTTTGAAGTTTGGTTGGTTTTAGTAATGGAAAAAGAGGGGGATGTTAGGAAAAAAATCGTGGTTTCGGGCACATGTGTTTTGGTAGCTCATGGTTTTAGAGCCCATGGATTACATATTCCATTGAAATTATCCTAGAGGTGAGGGTGAAGGATCACTTGGATGGCTTGGCTAGATTTGGTAAAGGGAACAAAGTTTTATATCTTTGTTGGTTATGGTGATGGAACTAAGGGATGCATATTGTGGGATCCCACTATCCACAAATCATTAGTAGCAGAGATATGTACCACGAGAATTTGTTCAAGATCGCAAAGGGAGATTTGTTTGCAAACTCGGTGAATCATTGTATGGCCTAAGGTAATCCAACAATGGTACACGAAGTTTGATTCCTTCATGGTGAGCCAAAGTTTCTTAAGAAGTGAGTATGATCATTGTGTTTATGGCATATTCATTATCTTCGTGTTACGTTGATGATATGCTTGTTGCAATCATATCATGGCTGAGATCAACATGTTAAAGGCTTAGTTGGATAGGACTTTTGATGAAGGATCTAGGAGCAACAAAAAAAACCTTGGGTAGAGAAGTATGCAAAGATGGGAAAAATGGTAAGTTGTGGTTATCACAACGGAAGTTTGGTGAAGATATTGATGAGGTTCAACATGAGCATTGTGAAACTGGTAAATATCCCTTTAGGTTTCCATTTTAAGCATTCTTCAAGCTATGTCCTAGTAGCAAGGAAGAAAGGATTATATGTCTCATGTACCTTATGAAAATGCAGTAGGAAGGTTGATGATTGCGATGGGATGTTCAAATATTTTACATGCATTTGGTGTTGTTAGCGGACACATCGAAATGCCAAGTGAAGAGCATGGAAATGGGTGCTTTGGTATCTGAAAAGCACAAGTATCACCTACAATGGTTGTAGTGATTTAGTTTGTGGTTATGTTTATTCATTGGAGGTGGAGTGGTCCATACTGGCGCAAATTGTGCAGACATGTTCACGCAACCAGTATCGTTAGAGAAGCTATGGTGGTGTTTTGTTTCTCTTGGCTTGCATGAAAAAATGATGATTGATTTGTTGGGAAATGTATTAGGAAATTGTTGTCAAGGTGGATATTGTTGGGTTGTGACAACACATACCCTTGTAGTTAAAATTCAGAGGTTTCTCAAGCGTTTGGATTTTTCGTATGCCTAGAAATGCTTGAGATCTCTCATGTTTAAATATGGAAGCATGTGAGGTGCTCCATGAGACTTGTATTCATTTCTCAATTGTTCTATGAGCAATAAAGAATACCATTTCCCCAAATTTGTTTTCGTTGTTGCGTGTGTTTATTATTCTCTCTTCATTAACTATTGTCTTGCAGGCCCAATCCCAACAGTTTGAAGGTTTGTTTCCTCTGATTTTTATTTTTCTTTGGATTTTTGGAGCTTCAATTAATCAAATTTTGTAACATTGGTATCTTCTTTATTTCTCACCTATGATTGTCTTACCTATATTAGAGTACACTTCAAACAAAACAATCCATTAATTTATTTAAAGGTGCCTATATCAAAGCACTATTGTTATGGTTAGCAGTCCTCATTCTTTTCTCCATTCACTCTTTCTTGGCTCAAAGGTGATTTCTTCTTGCAAGTGGTAGCATTGTGAATGACATGATGTTTTTTGGATACTATTTTATTACGTTATCAGTGTAAACAATTTAATTGGAAATTGGGTCCAAATGCAACTCCAAACATAACCATTCTTTTTGCTTTTATTTTTATTGTGAGAGCTTGTATTCCTTTACATATTCCAACTTGACTTGCTTGTTGATGAGTAATTGAATATGTGCTTCATTTCAACTCTGCTGCTAGAAATATGGATAATTTTACCCCATATTTTTTTTCCCTTAAAAAAAAACACAACTTATATTCCTAGATAAAAAGAGTTACAATCCTTAGTCGTTGAAGTGCTATGACCATATACAACAAAAAGCTAAGACTAAACATGCATCCCACCAATTTCTCAAAATTATGTCATGAAAAGTGCCAAGGACTAGACAATTTTTTTTTTTTAACAAGCTTACAAGTCAATATAAGTGCCTTCCCTAATGAAGACCCAATCACCCTCAGAAATTTCTTCCATTAATAATAAAATTTCAGCTAAATCCAAGGATTCTTTAGATGGAGAATCAATGACCGAATTTTTCTCCCTATAGACATGTCTAAAATTTATAAACCGGAAGGGACCTAAAATATCCCTTAAACCCTGAGATAGAGCATGAATCTCTAAATTCACCAGATTTAAATCCACATTCATCCACTAGATGACCAAACTAGAATCACCCAAGACCTATAATTCATACACTTCCCTGCTTATTGCATACTTGAGGAGAGCATAAATTTCTTTGAACTTCGCTTGATTGTTCGATCGTGAGCCAATATTTGCTTCTCCCTTAGAAAAAGTGATTCAGATAGATAAAAAACAAATCCCACTCCATAGCATTGATTCTTCCCCTAACAAGAACCATCAAAATTCCCCCATGCCATATTCCTATTAATATCTATCTGAGCAATGATGTGACTCTGCCCCACATGAGAAGCAACCTTATAACTTGACAACAGGGTGATTGATTGATGTGTAATTTTGACTGGATGAGACAAATTACCTTCGAACAATCCCACATTGTGAGCTAGAAAAAAACCCCACGCAACCACTATAGGAAGAATGGGAATCACTTTCAGGGCTAGTCCCCCAAAAAAATTCCGAAAACATTCACTCATTGAATCTTTGTCCCAAACATTACTTGGGCCCAATTGAAACTCAATATCTAACCAAATATTTTGAGTGTAATTACAACATAAAAATAAATGAATGTTTAATTCATCATCACTCTTGCACATAACACACATACCTGGCCCATACTTGCCTCTGCACTGCATCATGTCCCAAGTTAAGATTCACTTCTTAAGAGTGAGCCAGAAGAGCATAATGCTTTTTGGAGGACCCTTAATCTTCCATATTTTCTTGACCTACGACTCATCTATAGTCACCCCTACAAAGATCATGGCTTGATATTCGAGCTTAGAAGTATAACTCCCTCCCACCTTATTGAAATCCCATACATATTCATCTTCATCCACTCTTAGCCTGCCATAAGATTTTTTTAATTCTTGGATGAATAAAGACCATGGTTGATACCATTGTGGGGAAAGATTTAGATCTGCATCCGACATCCAACATCTAACCTTGTCCCCAAATAGATGTTCCTATAGGGTCAGTAATCAAATTCAAAATACAATGACCAATTTCCTACAATAAGGTAACCAAATCATCTAGTAGAAAAATATGCTCACTGCACCCCACAATAGTATCCTTACTAACCTTGACCCATGTTAAGTTTTGAGCTATTATTAGGTTTCTTTTCAATTTACTAGATAACCATAGCATAGGTAGGATCACTGAGAGAAAAACAATCACAAGATACACAACATTTATCATGGGAAACCCTCATGGGGAAGAAAACCCAACAAAAACTTCCTTAATATTGATAACCAATACAATTCCAAGACAATAAACCAAACACTAGAGAATATCCAACACTGATCAATGCACCTCTCTCTCTTCTTTCTTCCAGCAACTGACAACTGAAACTTCCTTCAAACTTGTGCACTAGATGAGTGAGCTGAGTGAATGATCAAATGAGGCGATGACTTCCTTTATTTATACAAATTGGTAGGTGATGAAAAGGTGTCTCTTCACTGGGCAGGGCTGACTTGTCTTCTGGGTGGCTAAAACCATTTTATTTGGGCCTGGGGCCGACTTCTTAATTTACATGATATAATTAGGGTTTGACCAATCCGCAAAAGGGGATTTGGTCAATTACAATTCCCGACATGATCAATCCACAAAAGGGGATTTGATCTTTAAATAAATGACTCAAATAATAATAATAATGAATAGAATACTCTTTGCAATTACAATATTTCAACACTCCCCCTTAACAAGAAAGGTATTCTACAGACACAACTCAATACAACATCATCAGGAGAGAGAGAGGGAAACAACATAAACAACATCTGGAACAATGACTGGCATATCTATAAATCATCGAAATTTTTTCTCATCATCATCATTCACAACATGGAGTTGGAGTAGCATCATCATCCTCATGAGCATGAGGCTAAAGTAACATCATCATCATCTTTAGCGTGAGGCTAAAGTAACATCATCATCTTCTTTATCATGAGGCTAAAGTAATATCATAAAAATCTTTAGTGTGAGGCTAAAGTAACATCATCATCTTCAGCATTAAGGCTGAAATGACATCATCATCATCATCTTCAACGAGAAGCTGAAGTGGCACCATCAATATCTGCATCAACATGGATTAGTATAACACTAATACATCATCATCAATAACAACACAAGGCTGATACACCATCAACAACAACAATATCACAACATAAAGGCTGGAGCATCATCAACAACAACAACATTACAACACGAAGGCTGGAGTATCATCAACATTAGCACTAGGTTGGAAATATTTAGCACGAAGTTGGCATCTCAACAACATCAACACGAAGCTGGAAATCTTCAGCATGAAGCTGGCATCTCAACAACATCAGTACTAGGTTGGAAATCTTTAGCACGAAGTTGGCATCTCAACAACATCAGCACAAAGATGGAAATCTTCAGCATGAAGCTGGAATCTCAACAACATCAACATGAAGCTGGAATCTCAACAACATCAACATGAAGCTGGAAATCTTCAGCACTAGGCTGGCATCACAACAACATCAACACGAGGCTGTAAATCTTCAACACTAGGTTGGCATCACAACATGAGGCTGGCATCACAATAACATCAACACGAAGCTAGAAATCTTCAGCATGAGGTTGGCATCACAACACGAGGCTGGCATCACAACACCACTCCCCCTTTCGAGAAGGTCCTTTTGGACTACACCAAGCTTATCTCGAAAGTGCTAAAACTTTACATGAGATAGAGGCTTGGTCAACACATCAACAACCTGTTCATTTGTGCTAACATACTGGAGCTTTATGGCTCCTCTCTGCAACATATCATGAATGAAGTGATATCAGATCTCTATGTGCTTTGACTCATCATGGAACACATCATCTCTATACAACTCTATTTATTGCATAGGATCACGGTGGCTTCCATCTCTAGATCTAATAGATCTATCAACAACATCTGAAGCCATACGACTTCACAACTGGCAGAACATGCAATAATGTATTCTGCTTCTACCGTGCTCGGAGCAATATTGAATTGCTCCCTACTATGCCATGAAGTCATGGCCGACCTCAGACTAAAACATCCTGAAGTGCTCTTTCTATCAAAAACACTTCCAGCTCAATCCGAATCAATATATCCATACAATCTAAAGTCATGATCTCCATTGTAACTGAGACCAAAATCCAACGTACCCTTAAGGTATCCCATCACATGTTTTGCATCATCAAAATGAACACGTCTAGGTTCTACCAAATACTGACTCAAGGAAAAACATATATCTGGCCTGGTATTTGTTAGATACATCACCGAATCAATAATTTGTCTATACAAAGTAGCATCAACCAATTATGATGAGGTATCTACCAGGAGCTTCAACTTCATTTCCATGGGTGTGTACATGGATTTACATTTCAACATCTCAAACCTCTTCATTATTTTAACTACATACTTTCCTTGGTTAAGGAAGATCTTCTCTGTGTTCTGCCAAACTTCAAGACCTAAGAGATAAAGCATCAGGTATGGCTGGACAACTAAGAAGGGGGGGGGGTGAATCGGTTGTTACCGTGCTTAAACAATTATGCTTATTTTAAACTCTTTACAGAGAACTCAATGACAATCACAATAATGCAGGGAGGTAAGCAATAGAACATTCAACATCAATCACACACATGAAATATACAAAGATAGATATTTCTTGAGGAAACCCATAAAGGGTAAAAACCTCTTCTTCTTGATATGATAAGTAATCTTTATTTTCTGTACATTATCATATTATGAGCACCAACTCATTATGAGGCTACCACCTCTATTTTGCAAGCTGCAACTTGCTGAGAGCACCAACTCTCTGGTTTCTCTAGCACCCACTAGAAAGAAGCACCAACTCCATGGTTTCTCTAACACCCACTAGAAGGAAGCACCAACTCCCTAAGTGTTCCAGCACCAACTGGATGGAAGCATAAACTTCCAGTCACACATGCACCGACTTGTATAACACATAACAATAGTTCTCCCTTGCACCACCCTGCCACCCTAGTTTTTCTGGCTGCAACCAAATGGAAGCTACAACTCCCTGTGTTCAAGCACCCACTTGAAACTCTGAGGACACCCATCCTCCCTAGCACCTCCCAACCACCCTGAAATATAAATCTTTGCCTTTTACAACTTTATCATAGTGATACAACATTTATCTATGGCTTACCATTCTCATCATTGTTATGCTACACTGCTATGCTCTGCCTGCATCAGTGTCTCTCTCCTCGTGTCTGCTGTGCTTTTTGTTCTTTGCTTCTTCTGCGCTTCAGCTCGTGCACACTGCATGCTTCTACCCGCATGAATCACACTCAACAACAACACACATCTCTTCTCTGTTCTGCATTTTTATACTCTCTGTGCACCTTCTGCATGCTTCATGCACAATGCCTCTGCATGCTCTTTACAGTGTCACTGTTCTGCCCTACAGGTTGTTCACTGCAACTCTTCCTCACTCCTGCATAGCTTGATAGAAAAAAATCACTTCACTTCTTTGTTTTGCATGCTTTTCTCTCGTTGCGTCATCTCCTGATCATCATGGCAACTCTTCATCTTCTCTGGCGGTTAGCTCCATGCGTTCATCATTACTGGGTGTTATGTTGAGATTCCTTAACTTCTCTGGCAATCAAGAATCTTCATCTTCTCTGTTGATCATCCTGAGACTATTCTTCATTAGTGGCCGTTATCCTGAGATTCTTCAGCTTCTTTGGCAGTTATAGTCTTCGACGAATTTCCATTTGTCAATCGTCTTTATGACGAATCTTCATTCCACTGGCAGTTACCTCAAGACTCTTCATCTTCTCTGGCGAACACCCTCCAGCTCCTCGAGTTCTCTGGTAGATGCAATCAGTCGTTTTCCGCAGTTACAATCAGTCCGTCTCTTAGCAGTTACTAAGAGAACCTTCGCGCGACCATCGACGGTGACCAAGCGCTTATTCAAAAGGCTCTTCCCGATTTCTGTCTAGTGAGCGCTGGCTCCATTTCATGATATGACCTTGGGCTATGAGCTTCATGTGACCAAACGATTGCGGGCGCATCCAAAGGTGGTTTAGACCAAACTGCTTTTCGCCCCACAATTCAACACAATGTCCACACGTCCTTTCTCCACAAACCGTGGTTTCGATTGCGGCCCACTTACGAAAAATTAAGGCTCGAGCATGTTCTAGCCCCGCAATGGAGCACAACTATCGATCTCACGATCTTGACAGTGCTCTTGAACGAACGATTCAGATCTATCCTCTCGAGTCCACGAACCAGATCTCTCCTTCCTCCATCAACGACTAAGGTTTCCTTCGTGATCCGGGCTCTGGGAGTTTCAACTTTCAATCCCTGTTGCTGTTGACTGGATATATTTCAGAATGGAAGATCTGCTGACTTCTCTCCTCTTCAATCGACGGTTTTGCCTTCTTTCCTTTATCCACACAAATCCTTAGTCTCAACGATCAGATGACACATGCCCCTCCAAACCAACGGACAAGATCGATTTCGCGATCCGGGCTCCGAGAGTTTCAATTCTCAAGTTCTCGTTTGCTCCTGAAGCATTTCACCCGGAGTCCACGATCCAATGACGTGTGTCCCTCTCGGATCAACGATTGAGATCTCCTTCGTGTCTCCGGACTTCAGATATTTCAATTCTCAAACTCTCGTTCATCCTTCCTTTGCTTTTTCCCGGAGTTGACAATCCACTGACACGTGTCCTCTTTAATCCAACAACTATCCTCCACTCCGGGACTTCGACCTTCGGGACTTCGAGTTTTTAAGCGAGTACCGGTGGTAAAACTCCCGAAGCAAAACTCCCGCAGTGACGTAACTCTTGCGTCAGTCGATGACGTGTCATGAGCCGAGCAACTGCCACGTGTCACTCGGATTTGTGATTTCCATGTACCTGAAATGCCGAATCAACTTGACACTTGTCATTGTCTGATTGCGCCATGTGTCCTTGCTAACGTAGTCTTCCACATGTCCTTGCTAACGTGGTCTACCACGATCTAATGGTCATTGTCTGATCTCCAGATCCGATGGTTGACGGAAGTTCGCATTCTAGGGATTTCAAATTTCAAACTTTCCTGAGTGTAAACTCCTCGTATCACTATATCCGAAGTGAATGTTGTTTGTTTGATCAGGATCTTGGATCGACGGCTTGATCTTTCTGCGATGCGACTTTGCTAGCTTATCCTGTCCTTCCACTCAAAATTGATCCGACGACTATGATCAAATTGCGACTTCGCGTGTCGGGCATTTGAACGTGAGCCAACCTTGACTCTTCCAACTCCTGATATCTGAAATACTCTAGATCAACGGTCCACAACCCTCTATGATCCAACGGTCTGGATCTTATCGGGACGTCGCATTTCGCGAATTTGGAGGACAACTCACCTTTGACTTTTCCAGTTTGCGAGTCAGTGAAACATTGATCTCTCGCCATGTGTCCTCTGGATCCAACGGTTCAGATCTCATCGTGATTTCACATTTCGCGGAGTTGGAGGATGGCTCTCGACCTTATCCTCTTCGCAGTTATACTAGATCCGATGACTGTTGGTCCTCAGTGCTCAGATCTAATAGATCAGATCTTTACTTCTCCTTTTCACTTCCTCTGGTCATTGGACTCTGATCTAATGGACATCGAGTATTCGGGATTGGTGATCCAACAACCACTGTCGCTCCTCCTCCTGAGCTTTGGATTTCTCAAATCACTAAGTGTCAAAGTTTCTACGAATCCTGATGACTTTGGGTCTCATCTGTGTTTCTCAGAACACTATCTCTGATGAGCTTTGATCTCTGCATACTGTTTGCTTCTTCACCTGAGCTTATGTTGTTCCTGTTTTGCCATCGATGCACACTTCGATCTTGCCATCAATGACAAGCACACTCTGTCTGTAATCATGCCATCATCGTTGTTGTTCTTGCAGTCAATGGCAAACATACTCTGCCTGTAAACATGCCAACAATCTCCCCTTTTGGCATTGATGGCAACCCTGAAGGACTACACTGTTCTACTTAGATCTCCAACTATAGCATCCAGAGGACACATTTTCTCCCCCTTTGACATCAATGTAAAAAAAAACATGCTCCCCCTGAGCTGTTGCAGTACTTTGTCAGAGGTATCAGATATTCAACCAATACATACTCCCCCTGACAAGATGGACCCTCTTAGTTGAGTTGTGCAGAGTATTTGTATCTAACTCACAGTCTTCTCCTTCTGATTCTTGGACCTATTCATCTTCAGCTTCAACTGTGTCCTATGTAGTAGACTCGATATTGCTCACCTCTCTTACTGGGACTCCTTCATCAACCTTTTCTTGTCATAACTGAATGACTCCCCCTGTCACTCTTCTATGATATTCTATTACATCAATTTCATTTTTCTTCCATGATGCCTATAATCCAAGGCTTTTATGACCATATGCATCACAAGAAAAAACTATTACAAACACTCTCATACCTGCTTTCCCTTTTTACAGATGAAGGACCTGTGTTAGACTTCTTAGGAGTACTGATTTCTTCCTTGTTGTATCCAAGACCGGATTTGTCATTTGGTGATCTCTGACTATCAAAGATCTCATCTAGGGTCATGGAGCTGTTCAGGAACTTGATTTGGGTGTTTGACTTCTCAACCTTCACAACTTCTTCTTTCGACTTATGACATGATTCTTCTTCTACTTCTTCTTTTCTTGCATGGGAGAATTCAATATCAACATCAATATATGTTCTTATGTGTTTAGCCACCACTTGTCCCAAGTTTACATTTTTCACCTTACAATCTTTGGACGTGAACACCTCTTCACAGCCTCTGTCACACATTTGACTTGTATTAAGCAAATTATGTTTCAGACCATCTACAAGCAGAACATCCTGAGAATTTCCTTTGTTATTACTCAAACTCACCATCCCTTTACTCTTGATTTTACCTAGTTCATCATTTTCAAAGATAACATTCCCTGTTTTTCTTTTACCTATAGGCATAAGCTTATCCTTGTCTCCATTCATGTGCTTGGAACATTCACTGTCTATATTCCAGGAGTCCTTTTGTTTTTGAGTTGAAAGTATTAGACCACATTTTTCACTATCTTTCTTTTTCCATGTGTTAGCCTTTCTAGCTAAGAGCTTTATCCTTGGATCTGCTTTGTAATTCTTCAGATGGCAGTTTGCAGCTTTGTGGCCAAAGTTATGACAGTTATAACATTCAAGCTCATTGTTCAATAGGTCAAAGTGATTTTTGAAGTGTTGTCTACTCATTGACTATTTAATATTTCTTGACCTCCTTAGTTGCTTGTCTCTAAACTTAATTTGACAATTTGCAATATGTGGTTGTTTGTTACTTGGTTGTCTCATTCTCTGTTGTGGTAGATATTTATTCCTTGGGTGTCTTGATTGCTCATGTTTAAATCTTAAGGAACAATTTACAGCTTTGTGGCCAAAGTTAGAACAATAGAAACAATATCCATAGAAAAAATCTTTGTCATTGGAAAATGGCTATCTTTTTTGAGCAGGTCGATTTCTTCCATGCTGATGATTTCCTTGAGCAAAGGGTGTATTATTTCTTTGTTCTACAAATTCAGTTCTCGCACCTTTTTCTTTACTCCTCCTGGGCGGCTAATTATCTTCTTTTGTCTCTGCAGGTTTGTTGTTGTCATTGGTTGTAGATTTGACAAACTTGATGGGTTCTTTGTTGCTTGGTTGACCACTACTTGATCCCTCTTCATAACCCAAACCAATTTTCAACTTTGGATTCCTTCGCTGATTCAGAATGGTGGCTAATCCTTCTGAGGCTTTGATACTTGACAGATTCTGATGATACAAGGCTTGAAACTTCTCCAACTCTTTCCTAGTTTTCACTACTTCTTCTTCCAGAGCTTCACATCTTGCCTTCTTTTCTAATAATTGTTGTTTGAGAATTTCTTCGATTTTCTTTGCCTCTTCTAATTCCACTTTTAGTAGGCCAAAGTCTTCATCAAGTTTTTTACTGCCTTTCTTGAACTGTATCAACAATTGTTTTTGCTTTCTCTTCTTAAATCTAAGTCTGTCAATCTCTTTCAAAGCATTGATAAACTTTCCTTCCAAGTCAACCACAACTTCTTCATCATTAGCATCACTTCCTGTGATTTTATTATCATAATCCTCTTTGTCCATAAGCATGAAGTCATTTACCTTATCTTCACAGGAAGAGACACTATATGTGTCTTTTGAAGAGTCATCATTGTTTACACATAAACTTTTCTTTTTACCAAATCTCTTGGGTTTGTACTTCTCTTCTCCTTCAGAGTTCTGGTCCTTCTGCCTGTGTGGACACTTAGATGCAAAGTGACCTATCTTTCCATAGTTAAAACATTTGAAGGGCAACTTGCCTTGGTACATGCCTGATCCTTTCTTTAGTCTTCTCACAAATTTTCCTTCAATTTCACCAGCCTCAGAATCCTTATTCTTGTCTGCTTTAAATGATGCTTCTCTAGTGGTAGATTTATCTTTACTAATCCTCATTTCATAAGTAGTTAGAGTTCCTAGGAGTTGATCAATAGACATAGTCTTAAGATCATTCAGTTCTTCTATCGCAGAAACTTTTGGATTGAATTTATCAGGCAGAGATCTTAAGATCTTCTGAACTAGTAATACGTCTTCAATCTTCTCACCAAGACCTTTCATGGCATTCAGAAGCTCCTCAACTCTT
>ML787782.1:623775-670319 GCA_009831015.1 Picea engelmannii
TTTTCAAAAACACCAAAGCATTCATCTTGAGAGGAATTTGAAGAAAAACTAGCATTACATACCTCATGTTCATGCATGCACTTGGTAAGGGTTTCCTTTGCCTCATGGAGTTGAGTCTCCATCTCATGCAACTTTTCAAGAAGCTGGTGCTTCTCCTCCTTCATGGCCATCAAATGCTCTTGAAGGACACGGTTCTCCTTCCTATCTTCCCACAATTCTTGAACCACATATCTCATGGTTACAAATGCCTTCAACATATCTTTGTCAAATAACTTGGATAATGAAGATGTATGAGAACTGTCATTGTTTGAAGCTTCCTCCATCTTTGCAAGATATAAAAATTCAACACAAAACTTGCACAATAATACCAACAGCTAAATCTCTAGCTATCAATGGCAATCACATGAGAAAAACTATGCTCTGATACCACCTGATTTGAAAATAGGGGGCTAACTTGTTTTGCTATGCAAGCACCCTCTACTCCATTAAAATATAAACTTTAGGACCTTGCTTAATGTCATAGTTGTGCAAGAGAAAGTATGTGTCAAGTTTATGCATCTTTTAGGTGTTTATGTGTGAGGTCTTTGAAAGGTTAAATATGTGGTTTAAATAAATACACAACAAACATAACTTGCAGCAAATAAACCAACAAACTCACAACAATAACAAGATGATAAAGGAGTTCACCCCCAACTGGGCTACATCTCCTTGAACCTCCATCAATGGACTAGGCTCTCTGGGATTAGTTTGTCAAAGATTCTTTTAAAATCTTCTGCTCAACTCCAATGGATTTACTGACTGTACCATTGGGTTCAAAATACATAAAAACCCAAAAAATGACTATTAGATCTCTGAAAACGGACCATGGTTCATTCGGGCATGACCTCTTCTACATGTGGCCTTGAGCTTCCCTGAGTTTCCTTGTGGAAAAAACACCTGTAAAGGTCCTCAAATGGATCTGAAACCTGTTCCAATGTGTTCAGAGCATAACAATTAGTAAAAAATGACTATTCTGTCATAGAAAATAGACTTGGGCTCATCTGAGCATGGCCTCCTTCAATGGTGGCCTTAATCTCCCTGGAGCTCTTGAAACTCCTGAAACTTCAAGGTAGAAAAACCTGCAAAAGAAGTCTCCAAATGGCTTTGAAAACTGTTCCAATGGATTCAGAACATCCAAAAACCCCTAGCTGGGATTTTTTGGCACCTCATTTGGCTAAAACCTGAAGAAGTTAGGCCTCCTGCCATTTTCCTCCTTCAAGCTCGCTGTCTCTGGTTCGCCAATTCGCACTTGTGTGTGAGTAACCTGGCTTCTGGGCATTTCTCGTGCCTAAACCCAGCACACGCACGCATGCCCGCAAAATGTGCCAAATTATCGCACCATTAACAAACTAAGCCCCCTAAACGCGGAGGTGTTGGGCGCATGGGGGCCATATGGCCACGTCCCAGCACGAATTTGGGGCTCCGTTACAAGGTGGCACGAGCGCTTGACAAATGGTGAGCACATGCTTGGGGAACCATTTGAAAATCCACGCCCCGTGAGGTGGTCGTATGCGGTGACCCATATAACCAAGGGCTAGGGCTAAGCCCCAGCCCAGACGCGCTCCAAAATGCAACATAGTGTAAATTTAAATATATTTAAAAAAAACAAGCAGCAACACTTGGGCTAGTGGTAGCCCATACTATGCGAAGGTGCTCACCTTGGGAGGGATGTCCGGGGTTCGAATCCCATGAAATCCACAATAATTTTACACAACAAAATGGTGCCACATGGCAGCCCATGCCTGGGCCATGTGGCACTTCCCAATTTGACAGTAAAGTGCCACGTGTCAAAAATCTATTCATCCATGCGTATGCCAGATAACACTGACACATCACCTGCCAACTCAGCGTACGGTCATGAAACGTAGGCTGTACGGTCATGCCACATCAGCCTTTACGAACTGTATAGTCAACAATTTTTTTGCTTGTTTCGCAAATCAAACAGAACGCGATATCTCACTCATCCGATGTCTGTTTGACCCCGTTCGAAGTGCGTTGGGTTCGTGACGATGAGGGCTATGCGCTTGTTTGTTTTGAAGCGATTCTGAACACTTTGATTTTTGGGCTAAAATTTGACCCCTGGTCCAGATTCTGATCACGCCTTCCCGCTGAAAGGATTTTGGACCCACAAAAGTTGATGATTATTTGCCTGAGCTTCAATACTCTTTTGCTTCCAAGTTATATCAACTGATTCTACTTGAAAAGTCTTTTTGGCAATCACCTGATTACCTTGATGTGCCTTGCATTGCAATTGGCTATGTCCCTCAACCATTGTTCTCTGGTTGCTGCTGACCCACTGTTCTCTTTGTGCTTGGAAGACTGCCAACCTTCCCACTGAGAATCAAGTCCCTCTTGTGAACTCTTTGGCGTCAACACAATCTGCTCTACAATGGCTCCAAAAACTTTCCTGTGACATCTTGTCACAAACCAAGAAAACCATCAATCTTGAAAACAAACTTGATACAAGACTGAAAAAGGACGCGAACAAAGTATTTTTTCTCTTCAAGCAAACGGTCTCATCTTGTACTTCATCAAAGTACATGGAATTTTCCTACATCTTGGTGTACTCTAAATAGACTTACAAGCCAACAAACACCATCGACTAAACATAAGTCAAAAGATATGATCTACACAATATAGTCATCAAGAAAACATCGACACAAGTCGAGACTCATTTGAAACATATCGTCATTCATGATACACAACCATGTTACAATCATGAGTCAGTCATAGTGAAACTATCATCAAGTTCAATGTTTACACACATAGAAAATCACATGCATGTGCATAGCTCTTCAACTCTCCTTCAAGTACAAACATAAGTAAATAAACCCAAAAACATGTGGGTACATAAGAGATGAAAATGAAAAAGATAAATGGATGCAACAAGTGAGTATCATACCCCTCTTTTGCATCCTCCTATTGAAGTTGTGCAACAACAAGAATGCCTTCAAAAAGGATCGCATTCACATGCAAACTTGCATCATACAAGTTATAATAAACTACTGCAACTTGTCATATTTTCAACATAAATGCATAGATAAGGCTGAAAAGTGAATCTACAAACCAAAAAAAATGCAAGCCTTACTTGTTCAATAAATCCAACCATTTCTTACCAAGCCATTTCAATGGTGACTTTTTCTGCTGAAAATCGCCTTCTTGTGAATCATCTTGACTCGCATCAATGATGGAATCTCCTCTTCCATTCTTGCCAGTCTTTTTATCCATCTTCTTCTTGTGTTGTGAATGAGTGGTTGGATGCAATGTCCAACATTGGTCAATGAGATGACCCCTCTTCTGGTAGTGAATGCATATATTTTGCATCCTCTTTTCAAGTTGCCTTTGCTTGGAAAGTTTCCTGAATGTGGTCAATCTTTTCCAACATCTTGAAACATGATGGTTATCTAAATCACAATATGTACATGGACTTTTTCTTCCATTTTTACATGCATATTTACCATGCTTAACATAATCAAAAGCAACTGAATGATAGGCAGAAATATGCCTTGAACATTCACCTTTATCGCTGTCACAACTCTTTTGTTTCACACATTTGCATTCATCTTGAACACATACTTTGCATGCTTGAGGGATTGAACTTGCAACAAAAGTTCTTGAACATTCACCTTTATCGCCTTCTTGAGGAGGTGAATTTGAAGAGTTACTAGCTCTCTTTTGAAGACCAACAAAATTGTTCTTGTCCTCATGGCTGTCACAACTCTTTTGTTTCACACATTTTCATTCATATTGAACACATACTTTGCATGCTTGAGGGATTGAACTTGCAACAAAAGTTCTTGAACATTCACCTTTATCACCTTCTTGAGGAGGTGAATTTGAAGAGTTACTAGCTCTCTTTTGAAGACCAACAAAATTGTTCTTGTCCTCATGGCTGTCACAACTCTTTTGTTTCACACATTTGCATTCATCTTGAACACATACTTTGCATGCTTGAGGGATTGAACTTGCAACAAAAGTTGTTCTTGGAACTGTTTCCCTTGTCTCCTCAACTTTGGAATATTCTCCATCTTTCTGTTCATATCCAAGATCCTTATACTTGGGCCTCTCCTCAACAACAATAGGCTCAACAATGCCTTGTGCATTCTTGCCTAACCCTTTACCTTCATAGCCCATTTTTAACAATAACTTGGACCTTATTCCTCTAGTGTGATTTTCAAAAACACCAAAGCATTCATCTTGAGAGGAATTTGAGGAAAAACTAGAATTACATACCTCATGTTCATGCATGTACTTGGTAAGGGTTTCCTTTGCCTCATGGAGTTGAGTCTCCATCTCATGCAACTTTTCAAGAAGTTGGTGCTTCTCCTCCTTCATTGCCATCAAATGCTCTTGAAGGACAATGCTCTCCTTCCTATCTTCCCACAGCTCTTGAACCACATCTCTCATGGTTACAAATTCCTTCAACATATATTTGTCAAATAACTTGGATAATGAAGATGTATGAGAACTTTCATTATTTGAAGCTTCCTCCATCTTTGCAAGATATCAAAATTCAACACAAAACTTGCACAATAATACCAACAACTAAATCTATATCTATCAATGGAAATCACATGAACAAAACTATGCTATGATACCACCTGATCCGAAAATAGGGGGCTAACTTGTTTTTCTATGCAAACACCCTCTACTCCATTAAAATATAAACTTCAGGACCTTGCTCAATGTCATAGTTATGCAAGAGAAAGTATGTGTCAAATTTATGCATCTTTTAGGTGTTTATGTGTGAGGTCTTTGAAAGGTTAAATATGTGGTTTAAATAAATACACAACAAACATAACTTGCAGCAAATAAACCATAAAACTCACAACAATAACAAGATGATAAAGGAATTCACCCCCAACTGGGCTACATCTCCTTGAGCCTCCATCAATGGACTAGGCTCTCTGGGATTAGTTTGTCAAATATTCTTTTACAAGCTTCTGCTCAACTCCAATGGATTTACTGACTGTACCATTGAGTTTAGAATACATAAAAACCCCAAAAATGACTATTAGATCTCTGAAAACGGACCATGGCTCATCTGGGCATGACCTCTTCTACATGTGGCCTTGAGCTTCCCTGAGCTTCCTTGTGGAAAAAACACCTGTAAAAGTCCTCAAATGGATCTGAAACCTGTCCCAATGTGTTCATAGCATAACAATTAGTCAAAAATGACTATTCAATCACAAAAAATAGACTTGGGCTCATCTGAGCATGGCCTCCTTCAATGGTGGCCCTAAGTTCCCTAGAGCTCCTTAAACTTCAAGGTAGAAAAACCTGCAAAGGAATTCTCCAAATGGCTTTGAAAACTGTTCCAATGGATTCAGAATATCCAAAAACCCCTAGCTAGGATTTTTCGGCACCTCATTTGGCCAAAAACTGAAGAAGTTAGGCCTCCTACCATTTTCCTCCTCCAAGCTTGTTGTCTCTGGTTCGCCAATTCGCACCTATGTGTGAGTAACCTAGCTTCTGGGAGTTTCCCGTGCCTAAAACCATCACATGTGCGGATGCCCACAAAACACGCCAAATCGTTGCACCGTTAGTGTACTAAGCCCCCTAAATGCGGAGGTGTAGGGCGCATGGGGGCCATATGGCCACGTCCCAACGCGAATTTGGGGCTCCGTTATAAGGTGACACAAGCGCTTGACAAATGGCGGGCGCATGCCTGGGGAACCATTTTAAAATCTACGCCTCGTGAGGTGGTCGTATGTGGTGACCCATATAACCAAGGCCTGGGGCTAAGCCCCATCCCGAATGCGCCCCAAAATGTAACATAGTGTAAATTTAAATAAATTTTAAAACATATATTAAACAAGCACCAACACGTGGGCTAGTGGTAGCCCATACTATGCAAAGGCACTCACCTTGGAAGGGAGGTCCGGGGTTCAAATCCCATGGAATCCACAATAATTTTACACAACAAAATGGTGCCACGTGGCACTTCACAATTTGACAGTAAAGCGCCACGTGTAAAAAATCTATTCGTCCATGCGTATGCCAAATAAAACTAACACGTCACCTGCCAACTCAGTGTACGGTCATGACACGTAGGCTATACGGTCATGTCACGTCAGCCTGTATGGACTGTACAATCAACAATTTTTTTGCCGGTTTGGCAAATTGAACAGAACGCGGTATCTCACTCATCCGATGTTTGTTTGACCCCGTTCAAAGTGCGTTGGGTTTGTGACGACAAGGGCTATGCACTTGTTTGTTTTGAAGCGATTTCGAACACTTTGATTTTTGGGCTAAAATTTGACCCCTGGTCCAGATTCTGATCAACACAACCCTGGCCCACGATAGAAGTTTATATAAATTTTCTATTTGGCAGGGTTGAAACCTTTTGTAGTTGTATTGAGTCTCTTTAATTTTTGAAGTCTTTATCATTTTTTTTTTAATTTAAATGGAATTTTTATTGTAACAGTTGAAAGTAAAGCCAAGAACATGAACTTATAAAAGAGCCCAATATTTAATTTATTACAGAGGTAAGGTGGTGTCTTTGCTTACCTTACAAATTTTTTTAAAGCAATAATTTTTTTTAAGTGATTAAATAACAGAGTTGGTTATGAACCTTTGCTATATTAGTTTATAAAGAAGTGGTATGAATTCAATCCTTGAGTAAGAGCTTTGACTTGTCAAGGATTGGTTGTGTTTGGTTGGTGTATGTGTTACAATGTGTTATAACTTAATTTGTTGTCGTATAGTCACTTTTATTAAAGTGATTCACTAGCATAGTTGGTCATAATCCTTTACTATGAGTATTTGGGTTAATATAAAGTCTAATAATTGACTATATGGAGTAGTTTCCCATGGTTGGATCTATTTCAAAGTAATTAGTTCCTAAGGGAATTTTCAAGATGTTGATATAAGCCATAGCTCGCTAGGACATCATCATAATAACTAATTTGGTGTCAATTGCCTAAGCCCCCCAAATTAAATCTCTCAATCTGCAATATAAAGTCTAATAATTGACTATATCGAGTATTTTCCCTACATTATTGGATCTAGTTCAAAGTAATTAGTTCCTGCCTAAGCCACCCAAATTAAATATCTCAATGTGCAATATTAAAGTCTAATAATTAACTATATGGAGTAGTTTCCCATGGTTGGATCTAGTTCAAATTAATTAGTTCCTAAGGGAATTTTCAAGATGATGATATATAAGCCATAGCTCGCTAGGAAATTGTCATGATAGCTAATTTGGTGTCAACCGTTGAGCTGTGACACATGAGGGGGTCTAGAATTTACTAAATTCTAACATTGTAGATGGATTCAGAGACCCCTCCATTTGCAGTGTTAGAATTTAGTAAATTGTACAAATTCATTGTCAAAATTGTAATTTTCCATTGTTGGAGTGACACAACTAAAAATGACCAAATAAATGACCAATTGTTATGTGGTCATTTTTAGTCTAGTTATATCTCGTGACAAATTTGGTCATTTATCTTGGTCTTTTTTAGTTTATTTCTTATCCCGTGACCAAAGTGGTCATTTATCTTGGTCTTTTTTAGTTAGCTCACTTAAAATATATCAATTTTGGCCATTTATCCCTTGAAAAAATTGTGGTGATCAAATTTTTTGGTTGCCTGGTCACTTATCTCTCATTTTGTACTAGTGGAATGACTTAAAAAAATGGTGATCCAGAATCATTAATCAAAACTGCAAAAGAAACTAATGTTACACATGACATAATCCACTTGACCATTGGTAACTCGAACTCCATTTGCAAGAGCAGAAGAAAAATATACATCCACGATACTCTATTGTATGCCTTTGATAAATCAATTTTTATAACAAAAACTAGACATTTTCAATATTTTTATGCAATGGAGGCCCTCTTGAGCCAATCTGATAACTTCATGAATGAGGTGGCCTTTGAGGAAACCAAATTGATTAGGAGAAATTAAGTTTGACAGGTAAGGCTTGATTCAAATGGCTATGATTTTAGCGATGATTTTATACAAAGCATTACATGAGGCAATAGGTTAGAAATCGTTAAAGGTTAGAGGAAAATCAGTCTGAGGGATCACATCAATAAAAGTTGAGTAAATGTTTCCCAAAATTTTTCCCGAGCACTTAGATTCTTCCACCACCCGCAACAGATCATCCCCCAATATATCAAAGAACTCATCAAAGAATTTTGTTGACCACCCATCCATCCCATGACTCTTGTCCTTCTTGAATGTCGAGATCACTACACAAAGTTCCTCCTTTGAGATTTCCTTAAACAACTCCCAGTTATCATCATATTCAACTAGTTGAGGAAATTAGGAGAGCATTTTTAACACGTCATCCATTCTTCTATGGTTCGACTCTTTAAACAAGGATCGAAAATGCTCAACCCCTAAAGCTGCCAAGTCAGGAAAAGTTCAAACCTCATTTCCATTGGAGTCATTCAATTCTTTAATATACCTAAAGAGGTAATATGGGGTACCTAGGGAGGTACCCAAGGGGAATAATATGTATGGAGGCCAATTCTAGTAAATAAGGCCCATGTAATAGTGTGAACAAAACAAAGGTGAGAATGATTTCTAGAAGGTTTTACCTACTAGAATATTCCTTCTCTAGAATGTTCCTAGGGGTTAGAAAGTACTATAAAAATAAGTGTAAGCAATGTATTGAAGCATAGATTTGAAAATATAATCTCAAAATACTCTTAACCAAATCAATCACACAAAATATTGAACACAAGAGAAATGTAGAGAAAACCATTGAGGCAGGGTAACACCATCAACTATTATTCCTTATGGAAGGAAATACTCCTCAAGCAATGCTTGCTTGTTACAATAACAATATTCTTCACTATTCTCGAATACATTGGTTACACTTCTTTTTATAGCACTTTCTAACCCCTAGGAACATTCTAAAGAAGGAATATTCTAGTAGGTAGAACCTTTATTGTGTTCACACTATTGCATTGGCCTTATTTACTAGAATTGGTTTTCATACATATTATTCCCCTTGGGTACCTCCCTAGGTACCCCATATTACCTCCCTAGGTATACTACATTCCACCCTCCTTCGCATGTTTCGTCTTTGAAAAATGGGAAGAAACCATACAATATGACCGACTAAGCAATGTAGCCAACTAGTACCAAGTACGAGCATTCATCCATCCTAATGGAAGATGAAAATGATGTCCAAATGCTGCCTTGCCACCGTGATATTGATCCTTATCCCAAGTTTGGTGCCATGGGATTGTTTCTCTATCCTGACATGATCTTGTAGTGATGGTATTCCAAAATGTACCTCTTGATTGGTTTCCTTTTTGGTCCTTTATAGGTCCATAATAAGTGCGTTGACGCTCATGCCCTTGCCTTGATGGTTGTTATTTCTCTATGTGGTGTGGATGGTGATGTACAACAACTTTAGCAATTGGTTCTTATTTCTTCAACTCTGCAACATGGTGTTCCTTTGATTCATTGAGCTCCATGGCTTCTTCTTTCTTATGTCCTTTCTAGGGCTATCCTTCTATAGCCTCTGCTTCTGACTCAACTTTGGACTCTGTAAGAACCTCTTTAACTACTCTCGTGGGTCCTTCTTTCTTAGTAAGGGACATATCCCACAATGCAATTTTCTTTTTCTTGTTCCAAAGTTTTACAAACTTCTTTTCCACATTGATATTAATTGTACCAATTGTTGCCATCCAAGGATATCCAATAATAACATCCACATCATTCATATCAATGGCACAAAAATTAGAATGCAACACATATTTATCCATGGTAATCTTCAAATATTTAAAAATTTGAACATTTTCACTCTCAACCTGTGTGCTTTGAATATTCTTTGTCGGAACTTGCAATCTATTAACCAACTGAACATTGATAAAAAAAAAATTGGCAACTAGGGTTAATAGAAACAATGACATTTTCTTTTGAATACAACCACGAACCTATAATATAGAGTTTCCACATGAAAATAAACCCTTGGTGCTCTCTTTGTATTTTTTTCCAACATGAGACCACCTATCTGAATTTTTTTTTTCCAATTCTTCATCGGGAAGGGCCATCATTTTGAAAATGTCCAATGAGTTCCACCAAGTGCTAGCATCTTCTTTGAAACCAAAGGGTAACGAAAATTTCCACTTCGCTTTCCATACTGACTTGTGGGACTTTAGGAATTATTAAATACTAGGGCCATAATCCATGTTGGTAAAATGCATCTTACTTGGAATAAATATTAAAAACAAATTAGGGTTTATAACTTACTTTTCAAATAATGCAACTATTTCTGTAAAAAACCCTAAAAAAATGTTGATTTTAAAATGTCGATAACTTCACTTCTTGGACTCTGTTTCAGATCATTTTTTTGTTTGAAATTGGGTGGTCTTCCAAGATAAATTGAAATACCTAACTGGTTTCTACAAATTCTGCTAAAAAAGTTTCAAAATTTAATCTGAAGTGCGTCACCCCCTTTTTTCCCTTGAAAACAATTTGCAAAAAGAACTAATATTTTCTTCCTTTCTTTGGCTGAAGATATAGATATGATACCAAATGTTGTGTTCTTAGATCTAGAAATATAATCTCAACAAAACCTTAACCAAATCAATCACAAAAAATATTGAACACAAGAGAAATGTAGAGAAAACCCTTGAGGTAGGGTAATACCATTAATTATTATTCCTTATGGAAGAAAATACTCCTCAAGCAATGCTTGCTTGTCACAATAACAATATTCTTCACTATGCTCCAATACATTGCTTACATTTCTTTTTATAACGCTTTCTAACCCCTAGGAACATTCTAGAGAAGGAATATTCTAGTAGGTAGAACCTTCTAGAAAGCTTTCTCACCTTTATTGTGTTCACACTATTACACAGGCCTTATTTACTAGAATTGGCCTCCATACATATTATTCCCATTGGGTACCTCCCTAGGTATACTACAAATTCCCATATATTATTTATGGTTTTCTGGTAGTTTGCATACTTTTGTAAGAATTTGGTATTCTAGTCTCTAGACTCAAGCAAGAGGGCTCATCTTTTCAATCTCCATTGTTTTTCTTGTTCCAACAATACATAGTTCTAACGATTGTCTAGGGACCTGACTCTATCCACATCATAAAAAGGAAAATGGCCTATAAAGATGTTCCAAATTAAACTATATGCTTTGAATCTCTGAGTCCAATTCGGACATTCAAGCCACATCCCAACTCACCACTTTTTCTTTCAAATTTCTAAGAGCACATACAAACTATTGGTCGGATGAGGCACTGTTGGATGCTTGGAATGGTGTACAATTCTCACTAATCAATTTCTTGGAGTCTTCCGCCTCATCTCACGATGGATTGTATTTGAAAGGATCCCTAGACTTCCCTATAGGTTGAGCAAGTTCCAAAAAAATAGGAAAATTATTTGAGCACCCAATCTTACCAACTCAAGAGTGAAAAACCCCAATGGCTTGAAGTAAAGAGTGATGAAATAAAAAATGGTTGAGCCTCTTAATAACCTCATCATAACCTCTGCATTTATTACTTTAGGTCGGGCTTAGATAGACTGGTTCTACATCAACTATGTTAGCAAGCTCCATTTTATTCATAAAATAATGAGCTAGAGGGTCTTTACGGGCCTACTCACCCCAAATTTCCTCCCAAATAAGAGTAAAATTCAAATCCCCACCAAGTATCAAGTCATCATTTCGAAACACCCTTGATACAAAGAAATAATTCCAAAACTCCTCTCTTTCCACATATGGACCATACACTTTGAGCGGAAGGAAGGAGTGATCCAACTCTTTGCATACGACATCCTAGTACAAGACCGAGTGCACAATTTTTTTTTAATGAGTTTAACACCCAGTGAGAGACCCATAATAATCCCCCCTGAGGATCCAAAGGAGTCCAGCCCAAAGAAAACCCATCCTGTACACATCTTGGAAAGCTCAAAGATGATTGGGTTACAACGCCTCACAGTATCATGAATGAAAACAATATTTGGTCGATACTGTGAAACCAATATATTTAGGGAGATTTTTTTGTCCCTCCCCCCAAGGACCCTCATATTAACAAACATAATCTTCATGGGAGGCCATCCTTAAAGGTTGATCCCACTCTAAGGACCCCAAAAATGAGACGTTGTCATCCCAGAGAAACTTCACAAAATGCCTTCTCTGGCACATGCTTTAATGTAAAATTCTGACCCACTCGTAAGTAAATAATTCTTCTTCACATCTAAAGCCAAACTCCTAAAATAGGCCACCCATAGGAAAAATTCCGTAGAGTGGAAAGGTAGGGTTCCTAACCACATGACGTAGAGTGGGATAAATAGGTGGAAGTCCTAAAGGACTCACTTACATTGTGGGAGGAAGAATCAGAATCCAGAGAAATATCAATGACAAAAGATATGTTCACATGGCACAATGGGGGAACTTTGTCTAGATCCAAACCCATGACACAAGCCCTACTATTCCCATCCCCCTCACCACTCAACTGATCATGTATCATACAAAAAAAATAATCCAAATTAGGAGTAATCGATTGATGACACTTACATGGAGAATGATGAGTGCCAATGCAACTAGACCAAAGAGCTTCGATCCATATCTTCCCCTAGTATATCCTTCAACAGGAAAGATGCCTCTTTGATTGGAGACAAATCTTCTAGTGGGATAGCCATATCCTTGATGAGGAAATATGACTGCTCCTTTCTAACAAAACCATAGATCTGACTAGGGTCCAACCTATTATTTAATAGAGAAGGGGGACCCTCTAGAACACACATTTAAGGAGGATATGTATTTTTAATTGGATTGAAACCCATTGCTACATCTGATTTCCCATGAAAACGTTTAACGAATTTACGGTCATAGTCATTAATGATGTGACCAACCTAGTGACATCTAGAGCATCTAAATGGAACATTTAGATAATACAAAGATTGAGTATAGGTCCTTTCTCCCACGATTAAATCCATATATTCATATAAACCTTGACGTTGATCTAGCTCCACAAGAATTTCAATCACTGACCTTCAGATACTTTGTTTGTAACTATCGTCTGTCGCTACGAATTTCCCCAATATGTCTCTTATGGCCTTGAACCCAAAATATAACTAGAACTCAAGTGAGAAGTTTGGTATATTGGTCCATGTGGGTAAGCTTGACAAATCCTCTTCCCTAGCATTGAACAGGGGGTGCCATGGCTTGGCACAAAGAAGGTCCTAGTACAAGAACCAACGAGAGGATAAAATCTTGTCCACATCTCCCTTGCTATGAAAAATGAACCCAATCCATCCCCTTGACAACAACTAGAAAACCATAGGATATCTCAGAATCGAGAGCCATTGACCCTCCAACCACAAGCTAAGGGCACCAACCAACATCCTTCTCTTAGAAAATTTCTCTACTATTTCTCGTCCCTCTAGATATGTGATCTGGTTGAATTTCAAGTCTTCATCAACCACCAACGTAATCCCTCCCCCTCGAGACCTCATGAAAACCTTCTGTTTCTTCCGTGCAGTGTGCTCATGACCACAACACTTCAGATCTCCTTGAAGCTCTTCACTGCTTACCTTACTACCAACAAACCCAATATGGCATGCATCTTCCAGATCAACTAAGGAAGAAATGGGAATTACAGAAGGCTCGCCACACTTACTTGTGGCCCCAAAAAAACCCCAATCTCAAGAGACCTTTGGCAACTTCCCCATGGAATCCTTGTTGGACATTGGGTTCAACTCTTCCCGCGAGTTTTTCCACATGGGTTAACCCCCTCTAGTGGATCCTAACTCTGGAAATTGTGGTAGATATTAATGCCTACATGTTTTGGTTTAACGACAATCGTAGTCCAACAAATGGTATTAGAGAGACAGGTCTTGAGTTTGAAACTCGCCTGACACGCGTTGGGGGGGAGATTTTTGGACATTTGGTTCAACGCTTCTTGCGAGTTTTGTGACATGGGTTAACCCCCTATTGTGGATCCTAACTCTGATGATTGTGTTGGAGATTAATGCTTGTGGGTTTTTGTCTAACGATAATCATAATCCAACACCCCTAGCAGATATTTCGTACCTATATATCTTTCTGGATCCAATCAGAACATAAAGGGTGAAGCATTGGAACCCTCATACAACCCCCTTGAACTGACACAATAAAGGGACGAGCCTCTGTTAGGGTCTACCACCGTATCAACATAAATCATGTCTTACGTTATCCCATCGTCAGAATAGTCCACCTATTGAGGTGGTTCTTCCATTACGGGGCCCTACTGTCGAATGCTACTATGTGTATCTCCTGGAGCTGAAGCTAGGGTTCAAAAAATAGAACCACACCTTGCCACCATTTCCTTGTAGTTTTACCCCATACATGTGTGTGTGTGTGTGTGTGTGTGTTCAAAGTGAAAAAGTTCTACTCATTAATTTATAGGAGTATTCATAAACAACTTGCAAACTAGATAACCATAGATGAGTTTCAAAATGATTTAGAGTGGGTCCTCTAGTAAGAATAGAGCCTAATTAGGAGTCTTTACATGCCAATGAGGACAATTCAAACTTGAACGATACACCTCATTTGAATATCATTTAAGTGTCATTGAAACTTTCCAAAATGTTGTGTTTTAGAAGCACTAATTAGCTAAACAGTTACACCTTCTAATCCCTTATAAGAACATATTTTTAGTGTGGAATGTGATGTTCTCTTACATACCATTCTCTATCCTAAGTAGTCCTAGATTCATTTGAACAAATTCCTTAGATAGTTGGTCTTCTTTTGTGTTCAGTTCTTTGAAAATGTCGGTGATGGAGAAACTATGGAATTGGTTTACCTTTTCCTTAGTATCTCTTACGCTTGCTTGATGGAAAATGATTGATGAGTTAATTGAGATATTTAGTCATCTTGATATGAATTTGGAGTCTCCATAGATATGCAAGTACCAAACTCCAATTTCCCATGCAAATTTAAGAAGAGTGCTTGTTGTAATTATGTTTCTTTTTTTATGGCTCTCCCTAGTCCTAATTTCAAGGCAATTTTCTCTCAGTTTGGGAGAAGAAGCCATCCCCCTACTCTATCTTGATAGGATTCATTAAAATTCCCTCTATCTCTTTTGGGTTCATTATTTGGGTGCAAAAGAACTCTAGGTGGCTTGGGTGGTTTGGGAGTGGTACACTACTTACTTCCAACTTTTAATCGCTAAAAGGTCATGCTCTTTTGTTCTAAAAAATTCTTTCATTCCTAGCCAACCAAATGGACCACATTAATTCCATTGTTAGTGCATGATTTTCATTGGTTATGTGTGGTAACAATTGATAAAATCCAAAGTTTACATTACCTCCTGTTCAATATTGAGATTGTGAAGGAATTCTAGAAGAGGTTGCCCATACTTCCTTGGTAAAGTGGCAATGAACAAAGAGATGGCTTATTGATTCTTCATGCTCCTCACACAAAGTACATTTGATGGTTCCTTTCCATCCCTTTTGTTGTGATGTGTCCTAGGTAAAAAATTATCCTTTGATTAATATCCATGCAAAAATGATTCCTTTGTTTGTGTGTGNGGCAAGTGTCGAGATGTGGAGGTTGGTGTTCAATGTCATATCCTAATTTGAAACTGTATATACCTAGAGTGGGGTTTGCACCCCATAAGAGGCTGTCATCCTCTCCTCTCAATGTTATTCTAGCTCAAAAGAGTTGACCTATGAAGGCATTCCATTGGTTTTTTTCAATGCCCATTAGTTAAATGTCCCAATATTTAATCCATTTATATTTCATCATAGAGGGGATGATTGCAATTTGCAGAAGAGTAGTAATATTCTTGATTTAGAGAGCATTCCTCAGTTGGAGGGGAATTTCATAGGTGGGGTCTTGACCATCCCACTTGTTGGATCACATTGTAACCTTTGATACATCCTTCACCCACCAATAGAGGTGATCGATGACAAGATGTGCTACAAGGGCGATGGAATTCCAAAATTTGGAACCGCCTTGATGAGATTTATTGCAGTTCTAGATCCAATTTTCTAAGTTCGTTGGGGCTATATATTTGTTGTGGAGGAATTTTTTCTAGAGTCTCTTATTGATGATGAGCTTCTAGAGATCCTTTGCAACAACATCAATGAATAAATTTTAGGCATGTTTTATGCCCTACCCTCCATATTTTTTAGGATGAGAGAGGGCTTCCCGAGATACTAAGGGTAAATCACCTCTTCCTTGTTTCCCTTCCAGATGATTGAGAAGTAGTTATGCATTATTTTTTATAACACATGCTTTGGAGGGGATGTAAAATATATCCAATAAACAAGAACATTGAAGAGAACACTCTCGATCAACACTATTCGACCAACCCTTGACATCCATCTATGTGTCTAGTGAGATATTCTTACTTTCAACCTATTAAAAAGCCAAATCTAGTCTTATATCTTGTATTTTTTGGTTGTAGGTGGAATCCAAGGTAGGTCAATATCTCATCAAACCCCTTTAAGGAGAAGGTATTAATCTTGTGAATCATATTCATGTGGAATTGTGGGATCAAGTTGAAGTAAATACAAGATTTGGTCTTATTGAATAAAGTCAAGGATCCTAGCATAGACTTTGTATTTAGAGGTATAACCATTTTCAAATAGGAGGAGGTCATCAATGAACATTAAATGGGTGATCATGACCCTCTCTGCTATCTTGATTTCATTTAACATTAAATGGGTGATCTGCACCCTCTTTTCTATCTTGATTTCCCACATATTTCTTGCATCAACATTCAACATGATTTGGTTTGCTAAGGCCTTTAGTTAGAAAGAGGAACAAAAGGGGGGATAGAGTTGGGCCTTGTTAGAGGCCTCATGATTATGAGAAGAAGTGAGGTTTTGAACCATTGATTAAGAGAGCAAAGGAGTCATAATTTAGGGATGATTTGATGCAAGAGGTTAAGGTCCAAGAGAAAGAAACTTGGATGAAAATCAATATGATGTAAAGCTAAATTGTTCTATCAAAATATTTGGATAGTTAAATTTTTACAATAAAATCCCTCTTATGGTTGACTTTGACGGTATGGAGAACCTTCTATTTTGTACCAACAACATATTGGATATCACCACCATGCAAGAAACCCATTTTCTCTCTAGAAATTCTTTTTGATAGGATGGGTTTAAGACAAGCAACAATGATACTAGAGATGAGCTTAAATATGCAATTACCAAGAAATATGGAGCAAAAATCGTCATATAGGGATGGATTTTTTTTATCTTTGGTATGGTGGCAAGGAAAGTTCATTTGAAAACGTGGAGATCTCTTCTTTGTATCCTGGATTCCTTGTTAAATTTTAGAATATCCTCACTGAGAAGGTCCCAAAATCCTCGAAAGAACTTGATTGGAAAACCATCTAGTCCATGTCCCTTTTCACTTTGCATCTTATGGATGGCATACTCAAGTTCATTTGTGGAAGAGGAGGCCATTAATAGATTCAATTGTATCATCATCTACCCAAATTAGGAAATTTACAACCATCGAAAGAATGCTTATGTGATTCTCACGAAGAGGCTAAATGTAAAGTTATTTGAAATGGTTTACCCTAACTAAACTAATGTTTTCAAAATTTTCATAGAGTTCCCCTTGGTGATTTGTGATCCACCATATGGTGTTGTAGGATTTCCAAGCTGCTACTAAAGATGTGTTTTGGTCTCCACATGTAGCCATATAAATCTTATTTTCATTCTCTGATGGGCCTCTTTCCAAGCTAGAAGTAGATGCCTCTCCCTTTTTAAATCCTCTAGATCTTGTTTCCAATATGGAGAAGGGTTTCCATGGTGTACTTGGTTATGGAGAGAAGTGATTTGTTGTTAAACAATATTGATTCTTGTGGTGGCTTCACAAAAATACTTAGATAGCCCCTTGATATTGATCAAGTTCTTTTGTAGTTGTGGCATGTAATCTCTCTGGTATCTTGATAGGTGGACCCAGATGTGTTTGACAAGTTGGAAGTAGTCAGGGTGTTCAAGCTAGTAGGGGTTANTTTGGATGTCAATGTTATTAAGGACTAGAATAATAGAAGAGTGATATGCGCTCCCATTTGGGGACATCGCTACTTTGTATTTGTCTATCTAATCAAAAAGGAATTCTTTCACCATGAATATATCTAGGATCTCGTCTATGGATTCGTCTCCAAGATGATTATTAATTAATGTAGAAATGGTGGATATAGGCTTGATATCAATGAATTCTACCTACTCAATTAAATCAAGGAAATAAATAAATAAGGAGGTCATTACGGGCTTTGTTGCCCCATTTCTCTTCTTTGTTCAAAATCTAGTTTATCCCTTCCCAGATTGAGGTTGGGGGATTCCAAGAGGTCTCTAATAGACAAGTCTTGCCATAATTTTTTTTTGTTAGTGTTTTGACCATATAAATTTAGGAGGTTGATGTTGTGGTTGGGCTCACCTAAAAAGAGAGTGGCATTCCTGCAAATGTGGGATAATATTTAGCCAATGAGGTGGAGAGAAGACTTCCATGCCACCACGAAGCCTCTAGATAGACCAATAGAACTGGTGCATTCGTAACTCTAGTCAAGGAATTATTTGTGAAGAGAGGAATTACAAATAACCTCTAATGTCATAGTTTCTTATACAAAAACCACATTCAACCTATGTACATTTATAGTTCTATGAAGGGTCAAAGCTTACAAGCAGATCCTAAAGCCTTATTTTTGATGGAGAACAATATCATCGTGTAACATATTTAGGTGATTTGAGTGTTGTAAGTTCCCAAGGGATAATTCATTGTCTTTCATATTGGGCCCCAATGTCTAGTTGTGATACTTCCTTTGTCATGTTTGATTTTATGTCTAGTGCCTTTCTATCAGGTGTTGTAAGATGGATAATTTCTATACCTCTTGATAGGGTTGGGGGAGGGAAAATGCTAGGCTTGTTGGCTTTATAATGCACATGGTATAGGTGTTTAGAGTGTCCCACCTCATATTGATGGCTAGATTGGGAAGGATAGGTGGAGGGTTGGGGGTTGGTGAAGGCCTTCAAGATTTCACCCTTGTACCTATATGTATAAATAAGGGGGGAGAAGGAGGGATGGGGATTTGGAGGGGGGAGAATAAAGGGGTAGGCTACGATGGAGTGTTATAGATGGAGGATTTTCCACAGTAGTGGAGGTTTCTCAGATATCAACTAGGTGTTTTTTTCCATTTCAGATCCTCTTTGAGTTTCTTTAGAGCCTTTGTCAAGTCATTTAGGGGTACCACAATGCTAATTTTTTTTAATGAGGATGGAGTGGGGGAGAGAAAGGATGTGTCCAAAGGGTATTTATGAGTGTCATGGGCATTGGTGGTACCTTCACCATAATGGTTAGGGTTATACTGTTTACCTGTGAATTTCTCCTCTCTTCAAATTCTTCGACACACTTTCTTTCAACAATTATCTTTAGGTAGGAGTACCTTATATGGCCAATTTCTTGCTAAAAATAGAAATAGAAAGGGACATAATGAAATATTTCTTCTACTAATGTGGAATTTCCCCACCAGGAGTCCCTCGTCGAGGTCCATTTCAACACATATCTTTGATACTATTGGGTTTTCTTTGGCCAAGGTATGGTTGTTGATTTTCACAATTTTCCAATTTTGTCTCCTATTTGCATTAGGATATTAAGCATCCAATACTCTAGGGGGAGGTTTGGAAGCTTCATACAAATGGCAAGTTTTGTTGTTTTTTCCTAAGTTGAGTTTAAACTTAGGATCCAATCTCAAATGTAAAGACACAACATGGTTGAAATTGGGTCTATCAACTTGGATATGGTACACATCTTTTTGATTTCTTAAAAGGAAGGTGGTGAGAACTCTACAACTAAAGTGTATCTTGATTCTTTGGGGTGTATCCCAAAATTTTTGTCCATTTTGTTGTGTCCCAACCCTCATAGGTTTCTATGAAAATTCGACCCCATTGTTGAATTTTCTAATGAATAATCTTTGACTCAATGATATGCATACAGAGGATGTGATTTGCAATTAATTCACTAAGTAAATATGTTTGAGTACCCAACAACATTTATCTTTGGTTTTTATTGAATTTTAATGAATAAATGCCAAACATCTAACCTCAGAGACTCATTGGCTCCTTAGGACAATGATTTACCCAATGAAGGCTAAATCATTGAGTTGGGGGGCATCTTGGCCCTCCAACCTAGAAATTTTCTCCTTGGCTATTGAAGTGGGTGAAATTTACTATAATCGAGGATAGAAAGGTAGTAAAACATTACTATTTTTAATCATAAAGGCTAAGAAAAGACAAATTGTTGACTTGGGAGGCATGTTGGATTCCTCACCTGGTGATTTACCCTAAGAAGGCTAAATCATTGACCTTGAACATTACTAGCTTTACAAATCCAACAATTTGGCCTCTTGATCCATAGGCCATTGATTTTCCTTCATAGACCATTGATTTTACTTCCTAAGCCTACTACTACCTTTCTTGTTCTTAAAATTAATCCTATTCTATCAAAACTTGTTCTGAGCCTATTTTCTTTTCTTGGCTGCACCTTTTATACTGCCTCAAAACCTGTTCCGAGCCTATTTGTATAACTCCCTCATGGACTCTGGAGCTTCACATAATGTTATGCGAAAGGTGTTTATGGATGAGTTAGGGTTAGATATCACAAAACCCTACCAAGATCTCTATTCTTTTGAATCTAAAAAAGTCAAGTGTTTAGGAGTTATCAAAGATTTGGTTGTAACACTATCTCAACTTCCTATGAAGAGTGTTGTTATGGACATTATGGTGGCCGATATACCACCAAAATTTGGAATGTTGTTATCTAGGTATTGGGCTAAAAAAGTGGGAGGATCTTTGCAAATGGATTTGACTTATGCCACCATACCTATTTTTGAAGGAAAACGTCGAAAAAAATATATGAAATTCTGACTTGCTTATATTGTAAGTAATCATGACAATCCATGAAATCACCCTATCTATGCTATAAATAATGATCTTAGGCATATTTCATATCAGTGATGATTTTCCTGAACCATCAAGTAACGATCTCATTGGTAAGAAAGCAAAGGATATGGAAAACTCAGTGTGGAAAATGTTTTTTGATGGTTCATATTCAAAAGAAGAAGGACGAGGTGTTGGGTTTGTAATCATTTCTCCTTCTAAAGAATTTATATCTCTATCCTATAAAATGGAATTCGAGACTACTAACAACATTGCATAATATGAAGCTCTGTTGTTGGGAATAAGAGCTGCAAAAGATATGGGAATTGACAAAATAACAATTTTTGGAGATTCTGAATTAGTCATTCATCAAGTAAAAAATATTTACCAGACAAATCAACAAAGATTGAAGGAAGACAAGAATGAGGTATGGGCTTTTTTTGAAAACTTCTTTTTAGCTTTTAATATCACATTTGTGAATCAAAGAAACTTTAATCAGCAAGCAGATTCACTAGCATTAGCAACTAGAAATTTCAAGACTTCGTTATGTTCCAATTTGAGATATGAAATTGAAGTTAAACACATGCCTTCAATCCCCAATAACATTAAACACTCGTGAGTTTTCAATGATGAATAGGAACTGAACATATTTCTAGAAACTATTGATGTTTTTTTTGCAATTTCTATTGACCAAGAGAATGAAAATGATGAGACATAAATTCAATAAGATGTTCCTTTTCAGACTAAAGTAGCAGGGCATAAAATTGTGGAATTAAAGACAAATCACATTCCAAAAGGTTTGGTCCCACTGGAAATACTCTTTGACAACAATGATGTACCCAAAAAATATTCAATTTAGAGTCAGGAAAAGGATGTGTTTGATTGCAATATTGGCATTGACGCAGATCCAAAGGTTATAAAACTGTCTAAACATTGTCAGAAGAGCATAAGAGCAGGTATGTTAAACTTATGAGGGAATTTGATGATATTTTTCTTGGTCATATGAAGACCTTAAGGTTTATGACATTGACATAATTCAACATAAAATTCCTTTGAAAATGGTCTCTAAACCTTTCAGGAAGAAAATAAGACAATTTAATCCTATGTTGTTGCCTATCATTGAAAAAGAGTTGAAAATACTGTTAGATGCTAAGATTATAGTACCTTTGAGATATTTAGAGTGGGTGGCAAATTTGGTGCCAGTCAGGAAGAAAAATGGTGAAATAAGGTTATGAGTGGATTTTAGAAATATGAACAAGTGTTCACTCAAGGATAACTATCCATTACCAAAAATGGATAACATTTTGTAGAAAGTGGTAGGTGCTTAGATGATCTCCATGTTAGACGGGTATTCTGGATAGAACCAAATTGTAGTACTTGAAGAAGATAAAAAGAAAACTACTTTTACTACTCCATGGGGTACCTTCATGTACAACAAGATGTCGTTTGGGTTGATGAATGCATGGGATACGTTCCAAAGAGAAATGGACATTGCATTCATTGGAGAAAATGACAAATTCATAGTGATCTATCTTGATGACATGATCGTTTTCTAAAAATATGATGATGAACACTTGCATCACCTCAAGAAGACATTTAAGAAATGAATAAGGTATGGCATATCTTTAAACCCAAAGAAATCTCTTTCTCTATGCATGAAGGCAAGCTCCTAGGTCATATTGTATATGAAGGAGGAATTAAAATAGATCTCGAGAGCGTGAATGCTATTAGGAAGATTGATATTCCTAGAAACAAAAAATCCATACAATCCTTCATAGGTAGAATCAACTTCTTAAGGAGATTCATACCTAATTTTGCTGATATTATTAAGCACATTACGAATATGTTAAATAAGGATGCTAAGACTAAGTGGACACATGAAGCTACATCATCCTTTGAAAGAATAAAGCAAGCTTTAATTGAAGATCCTGTCCTCATTAGTCCAAATTATTCAAAGGATTTACTAATCTTCTCCTTTGCCTCTGAAGAAACAATTGTCGTTGTACTGTTGGAAAAAAATGAAGAAGGATATGAGTAGCCCATTTATTTCTTTAGAAAATATCTTAGATATGCATAAATTAAGTATAACATAATGAATACAATTCGAACTTAGAGGACTGTTGCGGAGGAGACTGGAGCAACTGCAAGCTAGGGTTTGGTAGTCGCAACCACAACAGAGGACAACATGAGTACCAAGGGGGGCGGTAATGGAACCCCCTCATGTAAGAAGGTAGTAGTAGACAGAGGGAAAGGCCCACGAGGCGTAGGTTTCAAGGCACCAATGACAACCACCTCGAGATCATAACTGGAAAAGAGTCAAGAAAGCAACTAGAGAAAAAGCGATGGCATGGGGGAAGAAGCCCGAGAAACTCAGAATGTTGCACAAGAAATGATGAGAGACAATGGGGAAGAAGGGTGCAACCCATGTAAACCGAATACAACAATGATACCCAAGGTAATACTGGACGATCCACAAATGCAACTCTACAGGGACTAGATGAACACGCATGCACTAATCTGCAAGTTTATGGGTTTGTGGCCCACAAAAAGAACACTGCGCAATTGGATTAAATATCAATGGAAGCCAAGTGGAGAAGTGGATCTTCACTTGGGCTTGAAAGGCCTCTTTACAATAGTTTTCATGAACCTGGAAGATAGGGATAAGATCTTAGAGGGGGGGGGCATACTTCCACGCCTCAGCAGGACTGTACATGCGACCATGGAAGGAAAACTTCTCCCTAGAGAAAGAAACTTTCAAAAATGTACCTGTATGGCTGGGACTTTACTCCTTTCTGTTAGATTACTGGATACCTTCCACCTTTGAAGCAATAGGGAACAAACTAGGAAAATACATGAAGACATCAGAAGCAACCCTAAAAGGATGATACACCTCCTATGCAAGAATCTGCATAGAGATGGATGTGTCGGGGGCACTCCCCGAAGCCATAAGCCTGGAATTCAGGGATGGGGAATGAATACAAAACATTGACTATGAGCAGATCCCCTTCATATGTAGGATATGCCACGAACATGGACACCTAATCAAAGAATGTCCGATCATGAAAAAACAAGAAGCGAAAAACACCAAACTATAGTAGGACAAAGATGGGTTTATAAAACCAAACCATAGGAACAGAGCTAACAAGAAACAAAGTAAAACCCCAACAGGGAGAAATCCAGAGGCTAGGAATAAATCAGAAGGACAGAACAAGACCAACAAAGAGGAGGAAGGAGGAAAGGAAAAGACAAAAGCTAAAGAAGCCATGGAACAAGCAACAAATGAGGATACAGATAGCCCAAGAAAGGAGATGGGACAGGGGGGTGGCACAACTCCTATGGATGGAGAAACTAGAGATACCCCCACCCCCATGCAGAAGGAAGAGGGATACATGAAAATGACTCCAAGCAAGGTAGGAACAGAAGATCCTGATCTCAGAGACATTGTGGAAAGGGAAGGGATCGATATTTCGAACATACTGGAGAAATGGAAAAGGCAGAGCATAGACAATGTACCAGCAGAGGAACTAGATCACATCCAATACCTGTTCCTCCTAAGGGAGGAAGCTAAATATAGAGGGCTCAAGCGCACACACGGGGAGATAGGATACCTAGGAATCAAAGCAGGTGAAGGACAACCGCAATTCTCACCCAAGCAGACGAGAAGGAAAAAAGGAAGGAAATCAAACAACGTAGCCCTACAGAAACTAGGAGCTTTGCTGATAAACTCAGGTAAGATAAAAAATATCTTTCCCAAATCCCCCCCACATGTTTAAATGAATATTATAACATGGAATATAAGAGGCCTAAACAACCCACGAAAGCAGAGAATTCTTAGAAATAGACGTAGGAAGGAACAATCGGACCTCTATTTCATCCAAGAGACAAAATGCACTATAGACAGAATGGAAACAATTAGAAAAAAACAATGGATCAAGTACAAGATGTTGGCTATAGAAGGACAACAGATGGTAGGAGGAATCCTCACCTTATGGAACTCACAATTGATGAACCTAATAGTAGCCGAGGCAACTAGGCACACACTTTCGGTTAACATGCAAATCATTGGGAATATGAAGATGATTCTATGCACTAATGTGTATGGACCCCAGACGATAGAGGAAAAGAGAAGAATGCTTCTAGACCTAGAAGACCTAAAATCCCACTCCAACAACCTCCACTAGATCCTAGCAGGGGACTTCAACATCATCACATCACTTGTGGAAAAAAAAAGGAGGCACCAGGAGATTGGATAGAGATGCGGAAGAATTCTCAACACTCATAGACATAACATAGATGGTGGAAATCAGAACCAATAACAAACATTTCACTTGGAACAATAAACAGATAAATCAACATCAGGTTGCGACAAGACCAGACAAATTCTTGGTGTCAGAATCCATCATTATGCAGGGGTTAACCTTAGATTGCAACATCCTTCCCTAGGGGGGTTCTGATCACTGGTCAGTCCAATTGGAAGCAGACTTCCCAACCACCCCGAAGAATAGACCATTTAGATTTGAGAAATTTTGGATTGAACACCCCACCTTCAAGGAGAACATCAACCAGTGGTGGCAGGAGGAACAACCAGAGCAAGGGACACAAATGTTCAAACTCTATAAGAAACTAAAGTACATCAAATATAAGCCCAGGGAGTGGAACAAGGAATTTTTTGGAAACATAAACCAAGAGAAGAAAAATATTGAAGATATAAAGAGAAGACTCCATGAAGTTTGCATAGCATAGGGCTACACAGAGGACCAAAAAAAGGAAGAGATCCAAATGACCCAGGAATGGGAAGGAAGATGCCAGCAGGAAGAAATTCTATGGCGCCAAAAGTATTGAATTAGATGGCTAAAGGAAGGAGAGAGGAACACCAAGTTTTTTCATAGAACAACCATTGCTAGAAGAGCCCACAACAAAATCTTGAAATCTAAGGATTAGGATGGGATCGAGCGAGAATCCCACAAGGAGATTGAAAACACCCTGGTAAGTCACTTCCATGGGATAGCCCAGGAACCCAACAAAGACTGAACAGAGGCCATCCAAAGGATAACGCAGAACATCCCCCGGCTAGTCACCGAGGAACATAATAAAAACCTAAACAAACCCATAGATAAGGAGGAAATTGATCAAGTGATCTAGGAGATGCCCAACGGGAAATCCCCAGGTCCACATGGTTTCACAGTGGAATTCTTCAAAGCCTATTGGGAAGTGGTCAAACACGATGTTTATAGGGTGGTGGAAGACTCTAGACGGCCGACCTCCATCCTAAAAGTGTTAAATGCCACAATGATTACTCTAATCCCCAAAGAAAATGAAGCAAGGACCCCTGACCGCTAGAGACCCATAGCTTTATGCAATGTGGTTTACAAGATAATCTCTAAAGTTATAGCCAATAGATTGAAACCCATCCTACCCACACTGATTTCACAAGAACAGGCGGGTTTTGTGGAAGGACGACAAATCATGGACAACATCATCCCTGCCCATGAGCTAATCCACACTTTGCAAATCCAGAGGAGAGGGGGGATGATAATACAACTTGACCTAGAAAAATCCTATGACAAAATTAGCTGGCACTACATGGTTAAGACTCTGGAAGCCTTTGGTTTCACCCAACACTAGATCAACTGGATTATCAGCCTCGTCTCAATGACAAGTTACTCGCTCCTGATAAATGGAGCCCCAGCCAAACCCTTCTGGCCCACTAGAGGCATCAGTCAAGGAGACCCGCTATCCCCCTTCCTGTTCATCCTGATGATGGAAGGTATCAGTCGAAGCATAAAAAGTGCAACAACAACAGGATAAATAACATGCCTCAAACCTTTCGAAAATTGCCTTACTTCCACACACCAACAGTTCATGGATGACACCTTACTCCATGGCATAACCATAGTCAAGGAATTAAAACCATTCAAAAGGATCTTAGAAGAGTTTGGGGAAGCCTCGGGAGCTGAGATCAACCATTCCAAATCGATGATCTACTTTTTCAACACCAACCCTGTAATCCAAAGGAACCTGACAAATATTTTGGGCTTTGAGCACAAAACTCTCCCAGCTAAACACTTGGGCATCCCCCTGACGTACAAAGCTTACAAAATGGCAACTTGGGAAGGAGTGCTCAACAAGCTACAGGAGAGGGTGAAAAACTGGACGTACAGATCCCTCAACCTTGGAGGAAGAATGGTACTGACCAAGGCGGTTCTGCAAGCAATTCCAACCTATATGATGTCTATATTTCCCACCCCCAAAGGAATACTACAAAAAATAAGGACCATCTAAAGGGACTTCCTATGGCAAGGAGTGGAAACAAAGAAAAAATGGGCCCTGGTGGCTTGGGAGAAGGTGTGCAATCCAAAATGCAAAGGAGGACTGGGGCTACAAGATCCACAAGTAACCAATGAAGCCTATGGGGAAAAACTATGGTGGCGATGGGTTAAATAAACTTCTACCCCATGGGCAACCCTCTGTAAGGCCACTTTGTTTTATGGGTACCAGGGAGGGATTAGCCATCTGGAACCTAGCTTGGCACAATAAAACCTGGGTCCAGACACATAGCTTCTGGGAAGTAAGGAATGGTAAAACAACCAGATTATGGGAGGATGCCTGGCAACATGAACCCAAGATGGGAAATTCAGACAGGGAGGAACTCCAACAGGACATGATCGCACAAGGCAAAACCAACTTCCACCGCTATTGGAAGCAAGAAACAGATCGAAATAGATGGAGAGTTTGGGACAATCTCAATTCCCAAACTAGCGATCAGACCATAACCATTGCGAAAGAGGTGGAGGAGGAACTGAGGAAAAGGAAAATTGCAGTCTCGGAAGAAGAACGCCAATTAAGATGGGGCCAGAAAAATGGCGGGGAATTCAACTTGAAGGAAGCCTGACATTACATCATGGACCAAGACCAAGAAGACCCAGCGTAACTATGGGATAAGCTCTGGAGCAGCCCCCAGTGGCCAAAAATAAAAATTTTCAAATGGTTAGTATTTCACAACTGAATTCTAACATGGGAAAACCTAAGGAAAATGGGCTTCATAGGTCCGACACGGTGCCACCTCTGTCAAGCTAAGGAAGAAACAATGAATCATCTCCTCAATGAATGTACCTACACAATAGAGATCTGGGACTGGGTGGCAAGTATTTTTCGACACTCCAATAGGACTCGAGGTAACATCTGCACAACCATCAACAACTGGAATGAGAGTTACATCGAAAATGAAGACGTGAATCTATGTTGGAGTCTCATTCCAGGGATGATCATATGGACAATATGGAAAGAAAGGAACCAACGCATCTTCAAGAATGAAAGTCTCCCGGAAGGGAAAAAAAAATAAAAAAATCTCCATGACAAGAGAAATGGTTCAGAGCCGTAACTGTTGGAATGGGAAAGCGCAATTCGCAGGCCGAGACTCTAGAGTCCTAGAATCTTTTCACCTAAAAGATGAGTGCAACTGCACACAAATAGGACGACCACCGCAACTCCAAATAGGTGAGCACAACTGGAATACCACTCCAAAAGGGTCCCTCAAGTTGAATTTTGATAGGGCGGAAAAAGGAAACCCAAGCATGACAGGAATGGGTGGGGTTACCAGGGATAGTGGCGGAAACATAATTTGTCTATATGCCGGGAGTATGGGAAATTCAAGTAACAATGCAACGAAATTCAGAGCCCTAGAGATCGGCCTCGAGAGTCTAAGCCGTGAAAGAATGACAAACACTATCGTGGAAGGTGACTCCACTTTGGTAATCAACACGATGAAGAGAATCCAAAATGGCAATAGAGTGGGCAAACTTCAGAGATACTGGCGCTTGGAAAACTCCCTGCAAAAAATCCAGGAGCATCTGCAAAAGATGAACACATTGGAGTTGTGTTGGGTACGCAAGTCAACGAATGGCCTGACGAAAAAAATCGCTAATGAAGGGGTTAGCAAGGAAGGATCAGAGTTAGACATCACCTGGAGCAACATCCCAAACAATGAATTCAAAACAAAGTGCATACAACTAGCGACAAAAGACCATGACGACAACTTAAGTACGAAAGGTCACATCAAGAGGAGTGGTGCAAGGCCAATAGGTGGGCACGACGAATCCAGGAAAAATCTTCATGGCCAACACCCAATTACAAGTGACAATGCGGGATCATACCACACAACATATGGGGGTACGACATCAAGGTAACATCAATAGGAATAAGCACAAGGTTAGTGCAGGGGAAAGTACAAATGGGACTCAGTTGGCCGTGAGTGACGTAGGACAAAATATGTTACCACACACCAGTAGGGTCACACCCCTCCCAAGAACAGGTACGGGGAAGAGAAAAGTTGGTTCCACAACGAGCAGGGGCAATGGCCGACGCAGGGATAACAGACAGATTGTCATGGTCAAACATATCGAGACTGAGAAAAAGGATGGGAAGGACCACCTCTACAGGCAGACCATGATTGTAAGGACGAGTCCACAACAGGAGAATTTCCATAAAAGGTGAAGCACTAGGGATAGATGCAGTGTGACAAAGCAAAACAACAGAAGCCACCACAAAACAAGGGCCTGACAAGAAGGAACCCTTGGGTCAATAGGAACAGGAGGAGAATTCAGGGAAAGAACCACCTTAAGCCAGCCAAGATGGTGCGTATGAAGAAAACACACATCAAAAGAAACACCCAGATGGAAGAAAATCCGACAAGCCATAAGAAGATTTCAAGGATGGAGCAAGCAACCCGAGATGCCAAGGGCACCTTCCAGGCACTAGTTGAACCAAAAGGACAAGCAACCATCACTAGGTGGGAGAGGGAAATCACTGCCAAGTGCAAGGGCAAAGCATGGGAGGAACTGAGCCAGGAAGCGGACCCAGGGACCACGCAGTCTAGGGAAACCCTCTACCATAAGACGATAGAGATGGCATGGTGGAAAAAGATGTTAATAGGCAAAGTGAGCACATAAAAGAAAGTTTCCAACCCGAAGGGTAACAAGGCCCAAAAATAATTGCTGAAAGAAATGTTGAGTCACCTCAACAACTTGGACGCTAGTGCAAAAGGACTTGCAGAGGACCAGAAGAACTAGAAGGAGAAGCTGGAGTGAATGGCTACCCAATTACACTTATACTTGTGCTACGTCCATCATATGGACATCACACCCACTGATGGGAATGGAGCACTATCCCGTATTAGGAAGACCCACATGGTGGCCCGAAGGGAGGAGAGTAAGGACAAGGCGAAAGACGGAAAGAAGAATCTCATAATCCTGGACTAGCGTCAGGTAGCCAATGACCAGTGAATGTTATTGGGCTAGTCTTAATTGTTGTATTGTGTTTTTATGGTTTTGTTTTGATTAGCTTGTCAAAACTGGATATGATGCGACTGGACCGGTTTCCCAATGTGGCGGTCCAGCCATACCCCTCTGCTATCTCAAAGAAGCCAACTTCGTAACCCCTGGGCTAGTTTCCTTTCTGCCAGACCAAGGAGTTCCTCTTTTTGTATATTAGTCTTTTTTAGTAATACAAATACTAACACTCACAAAAAAAAAAAGAGTATAACATAATGAATAAACAGACTTATGCCTTAGTGAAAGCATTGAAATATTTCAGAGTTTATGTTTTACATTCTAAGATAATTGCCTATGTTCCTAGCAACAATGTGAAATATATGTTTGTGCAGCCAAACAATGAAGGAAAGAGAGGTAAATGGATAGAAAAGCTCTTGGAATATGATGTAGAACTCAAACCTACCAAGTTGTTCAAAGGGCATGGTTTGGCAAGATTGCTTGCTGACTCAAATTGCAAAGCTCTTGGATTGAGCTATATTCAAAATCAATTAGTTGTTCTAGTAATACAGGATAAAGACAAAAAATTACAGGTAATGGACGAATATTATTCCTCATCATGGTATAAGGACATAGTTTATTTTTTGCAGAATTTTTAGTGTCCATCGGATTTTGATAAATCTAAAAGTAGATTTGTCAAGCTAAAGGTTGTAAAGTACTACATTATTAATCATAATTTGTTTTGGAAGGATCTGAATGACATCTTTCTGAAATGTATTGATGAGGATGAATCAAATTTTATTATGAATGCCCTGCATAAAGGTGTTTGTGGAGGACATCAACATTGGAAATCCACTGCATTTAAAATTTTGCGATCTGGGTACTCCTGGCCCACTCTATTTTCTGATGTGTTTGCTAAAATTAGAGCATGCAAGCAGTGTCAAAAGTTTGTTGGAAAACAAGAATTACGCTCTCTTACCTTAAATCCAATCATAACAAATGACTCTTTCCAACAGTGGGGCTTGGAATTCATAGGAGAAATTAATATGCCTTCCAGTGGACAACATAGATGGATCTTGATAGCCACTGATTACTTTACGAAATGGATTGAGGCTATCTCGACCATAAATGCAACCAATAAGGTAATTATAAATTTTCTGGAAGAAAATGTATTTTCTAGATTTGGCTGTCCTAGAAAGTTAATCACAGATAATGCTCATGCATTTAAATCTATTGCTATGATTAAATTCTGTGAAATATATAATGTTAATATGACACATTCTACTCCATATTATCCATAGGGTAATAGATTGGTAGAATCCTTCAACAAAAGCCTCATCATAATTATCAAAAATTTGCTGACAGACAATAAAAAGGGGTGGAATTCTAAACTGAAATATGCTTTATGGGCCGACAGGGTTAGTACCAAAAATTCAATTGACACTTCTCCTTTCTAGTTAGTCTATGTGACATATGCTATTTTCCTAACCCAACTTGGTTTACCTGTACTAAAATTTCCGCAAGAAGAATTGGAAGAACCTGATGATATTCAAAGAAGGATTTTTCAAATTGTTGAGGTACAACAAAGGATACAAATGTTAAATGAAAAATTCGAGGCTTATCGGAGTAAGGTCAAAACAACATTTGACAAGAAGACTAAGAGGGGAAATTTCAAAACATGGGACCTTGTTATGAGATGGGATGCTAGAAGGGAAGAGAAGCCAAACCATGGTAAGTTTGACAATTGTTGGTTTGACCCATTTAAAATAGCTAAAATTCTGAACAACAACAAATTTTCTTTACAGAACTTGGATGACAGTGAGATTTTTGGGGGCCCATTCAATGGGCGTTTCCTGAAACATTATTTTACCTGAAGAGCCATGGTTAATTTAGCTTGTACATATTGATTTATTTTGGTGTATTTAGTGGATCAAATAAGACTCCATAGCCCAATGGAGACATTAGTATACAATTTAACTTCTTATAGTTTGGTATTTCAGAATGCATAATGGATGATCAATAATAAGATAGAGGTTAGAACAAAGAAGAAAAGAACATGGTAAAGGTCACAAGTTTTAGTGATAGAATTGAAAAAGAAGGCATTGGTCTGCAAATCTTAATGTCTCACAAGGAGAACATTATCCCTAGAGGGAGCCAATGTTAGTCTCTAAGCCTAGTATTACCTTTCTTGTTCTTAAAATTAAGCCTATTCTATCAAAACCCGTTTTGAGCCTATTTGCTTTTCTTGGCTGCACCTTTTATACTTTAATTTTCATTTTGGTGTGATTTGTTTTTGCTCAAGTCCATTTTCATTTGCTTCTTATAGGATAAGGTTGAAATTTTTACATAGATAGGATGTGTCACATCAGATTTGTTATTCACATTTCCAATGAAAGGGAATTTTCCAAGGTTTGAAGAATAAGCAAGGTCGCTACAAGAATGCTGCCATTCTTGCAGCACATAAAAACATCATTATTTTAAGTGTGCTTCAAATCTGAAGATCATGTCAGATGCTTCGAAATCATATAGGAGATCATGAAAACGGTTATGATATTAAATTATGTCAGATCTAAATCATTTTTCTATCCCTATGCACGATTTAATGAACCTAAATCCAAATCTTTTCATACTCCCATCAAACCCAGGTGTCAAGCCACGAATTAGAAACATGCAAAATTATGATTTAATTTTGTTTTTAAAGAATTATGAAATAAAGGGAAATACAACTTAACACCATTTGCAACGAAAACCCTTTTGCGTTAGCTGTTCTGTGCAGGTAATAACAAAGCTCATGAACAATGTGAATGTGTCAAAGTGGAATATGTCACCCATAAAAGGTGGTCGAATTCTTCGATTAGAACCATAGGGATCGAATTACTAGAAGCCTTCCTAGAAATTATGGAGAAATTCATCCAAGGAGAATGGTTTAAGTTTTGCTGCACTTTTCAGGGGCACCATGACGAAATTTCAATGTTGTTTGCTAAGAATTTCGATGGATTTCAGAACCAGGTTGGAGACGTGATCATTCATGTCACTGATCATTCAATTACAACATCTCGTTGTTTACCTTTAAAGGGTGAAACATGGTGGAAGAAGAGCAGACTCCTTGCAGACCTGTGTAATCAATTTTTAGTGGAAGAACACCAAAATCCAGATTAGAGTCAAGGAATTCCAAATAAATGGCTGAAAGTAGAGTGGCAACGTGTCTTAGCAGTTGTCCAAAAATACATAACATGTGAAGGTAGGTTTTCTACCATTCATTGCTACCACATGCGTTTTCCAATGCATTTAAATGGTGATATGGAAATGAATCTTCCCTTTTATCAGTTAAAAATCTTGACAAAAATGGCAAAGAGGATACAAACTCATCCTCAAACTGCTCATAAAATCTTATTTCATCAAGGTTTAATCAAACTTCTGGTTATGTATGCATTAAGTGCAGTTCAAGTGTCTCAGAAACAACTATTGCCTTCTTTAGGGTTTGAAGAACAAGTTTTGAAAATGCAAAAAACAACTCCTGACAATAAAACTAGGGTTTCAACAAGAAAGACAACACATCAAAGAGCATAGAAAAGAGTACAACAAAGGTACAATAAGAAGCTTCCCCTATAATGAGAGAAACCATATTGAGCAAAAGAAATCTCCCTTTACAGCAAGAATAATCAACTAAGCAAAAATCTGAATCATCTACATCAAAACAAGAGTTTGTGGGAATTAACAGGGTGTATACCAGGAGGAGGTCTAGAAAAATGACATAGGAACTTCCTAGGATAAAAATAGAGTTTGAATTAGAGATTCATGATATACCAGTTGAGGAATCTCATAAGGTAAGACAAAGAAAAAGGGAAAAAGGGAAAAAAAGGAAAACAACCTCTAAGCTACCCTAACAGACCCACAACTCAACCTACAAATAAGTTGAGGTTGAATTCCAAGGCTCTGTTCAAACCATCTCTGAAGGAAGAAAAATTGATTATCATAGATGATGACATCCTAGAAAAGATCCCCGAGATTACCAAGAAAGAAAGGATGGAAATTAAAACCTTAAGGGAAATGGAAATAAGGAAAAACAAGAAGGAAAAACAACAACAATCAAGGTCTAAAGTTGAATCTTTACAATCAGTTGATGGAATAGAACAAGATCTCACTTACAGTCTAGAGATCCAAGAATTGTCATAATCCTATAAAGAATAAAAAAACAACTTATCTATACCTATAAGAAAGGACATTGTTGAAGACACATATTCAAAGGGACATAAGTATGGAACAAGGCCTAAGTAACCCAAACTCTTAATTGATTTAAACATGCATGCATTAGAATATGACCAAGATGAGCACATGGCTGAAACATAAGATGCACCAGGAAAACAAAGGATTGAGGAATTTCAGATAGCCATTAAAGAGTTGAAGTAGGAGAATCAAACACTTGAGACATGGAATGCTAAGTTGTAGGAAAAATTCCAAAAGTTGAAAGAAAAACACAAAACTCAACGTGAATTGTCAAAGAAAGTCAGAAAAATGAACATCAAACTGTACTGGAGTAATGTTGTGCTTAAAACTAAATTGCAACAAGAAAACTCTAAAGGGAAAACTTCTACTCAGGGATGAAAGGGCTTCATGTTTTACCAATACACATGTCATCTTTAATTATTGGGTTCGTGCTTCCAAAATAGTGATTTTGTAGCTCTCCTTTTTGACAGAATGATGAGGAAATTCAAGAAGTTGAAGGTCTCTTTTGCAAGCAGGTTCAACATCATAATGATAATGATTTAGTACAAGTTTGAAGGTCTATTATTCAATGTATAAGTTTTGGAGCATTTGCTGCAGATTCTATGTGTAAGGGTCAAAGATATCGTAGGAGTTATGATATAAAATATTTTTCCTAAGATCCAAGATTATGTTTTTGTCACATTAAATGGAATCAATAATGGTAGCCATATATATCGAATCAATATCTAAACTGTAACTAGGTTTTAGGATCTCAGATCCAGTTGGAAACCTACTCTTTGTATAAAAGGGGAATTAGATGATAGAGTAAAGGGTTCAGATTTTGTGGCAGTCAAGGAACATATTGATCAAAATTGTAAAGTTGGAATTTGCAACATTTTTACACTCAATTGAAAAACATTCTAATGGTTAGACTATATTTTTCTATGTCTTTATTGCTTCTGTCTTATTTTGAATGCATATGAAACTTTTGCAAAGCAATGGTGTATCCTATTATGTAGGCTAATTTGAATGAAAAAAATGAAATGAAGAGGTCTGTAGTGACAAAGCCATTAAGTAGGTCTCATCTTTCTCTTTTGATCTCATTTACCAAATCTCTTGTTTTACCCATATTTTTTTTTAAATAATTAAGTAGATCTTGTCTTTCCCTTTGATCTCATCTTGTTTTACCTTTATTATTTTTAAACAATTGTTGATGGGAGTGATTGAGAGTTGAATGGATATGAATTGATAATATTTCATGCACATGCATTATTGACAAATTAAAATGATACATCATGTGTATAAATATATTTTATTTCTTTTCAAGATGAATGAAGCTTTGATACGAAGGAATAGTTTCCTCTCCTTTATATGTTTAACAAACTTTCTGTTTGAGTAATAGCCATAGGCACGGGTTCATTATCGATTGGTAATCTCAAATGACTAAGCCAAAACTTTGCAATTTTCCTAAAAGGTTAATCATATGCATGCATAGTTGATATAAAAAATCTTGAATGGGATAGAACTTGGAAGTGGCACCTTAATAAACTTACCAATTAGGAAACCATAAAAAGGGAAGCTTGGATCTTATTGCACTTTCAACAGAGACCAAATGGAAAAAATAAATGATGCTAAATATTGTTGTCAGAATAATGAATCATGCACATAGATTCCATTTCAAGTTTTAAATAAACCATGGTGCATAAAGCTTGGATATCGATTCCTTGCAAAGGCTTTTGCAAATTAAATTAACCTTGGATTCATGTTGGCCTAAGAAACTTCACTAATACCTTCAAATAATCTAGTTACTAGTCAAAATATACTTATGCTCGCCAAGTCATCATTTGAGGTTTGTTGCTTCCTTGTGTAAGACAAGTAAAGAGGCCTTTTCACTTTTGTTTATACAAGTTTTTTTCAATGATAGAATGTATAACCTTTAAAGAGAAATATTTTTCTCTATAGAAGAAGAATAATGCTTGAAGTTTGAGGGATCCATCATACACAAGTGAGACATTCCAAAGATGATAAATTATGATGCATTTCACATTATCGATGGAAAATCCATTGAAGGATTTTAGAAGCCTATTCAAAGTGGCCAACTTTCAGAAGATCACTTGTCATTTCTCACATTTTTGAATAAAATCCCTCTTATGTAATTTTGAAGATGATTGGGACATGAATAAAATGAAGAAATACTATTATGCATAGGATCTCGAGGAAGTAAAGCACTATCATGAATCAAAGCTTGATTGAACGAATAAGGCTATGAGCTTTGTTCTCATTTTGTTCTCTTTCATAAGTTTTCTTTCAACATTTTTTATTTTCATATTGCTGAATTTAAACTAGTTATCCTCTTGTATTATGATCCATTCATGAGAATCAAGTCCTGATATAGAAGGGATTATTTTTTTTCTTTAGATTTGTCTTGTGCTGACAAATGATTTCTTGTGTAGAGACTCGAACATAGGGGAAGGTTCACAAAAAAATGAAATTTACTTAATGCATTACTTCCAGATAAGTAGTAGATACAAAGACCAAGCAACTCCCATCCCAATGAGATTCAAGATGAGAAGGGAGGATTGGAACATGGTTGTCATTTGAGTGAAGGTACCCAAAAAGGTGAAGGAATAAGACAAGCTCAAATCCATATCAATGCCAAATTGAGTCAATGATCAATGTAATGCATATATGACATAACTTTGCAAATATTGAACCTAGTATCATTAAAGGTGACTTGGATGTACAAAGCTAGAAAGTAGAAGTTATTGTGTAGACCTCATAGAACTTGTGCTTAGCATGTATACACAAAGAGTCAAATTTGCCTTATTTTGAGCATCACCTTAAGTGGGAAAATTTGTAATCATGAAATTGTTAAATTAGATATTATCCTCGTAACTCAATTGAATAACTGATTTTAGAATAAAGGAAAATTTGTATGAGGCTTGAGAGCAAAAAATAGTTGAAAGTCTTGGGTAACCAAAGAGTAAGAGGAATTATAAGGCTAAGGGTCATGAAAAATGTAAAAATGTATAAATAGAACCATTAGAATCAAGAAAAATGTTGTTTTTTGGCATTATAAGATATCTTAGTATGTTGAATAAAAAACCACTATTTGTTAGTGTTTATACTCTTGCAAAGCTATGCTTGGGTTGCAGACTATTCTCTCCTCTTTTAGTTCTCTTTTTGATTGTGGGCATGAGAATTATATCTTGTGGAAATTTCTCTTATTTTAGTGTTAATTCTTTCTTATTTTATGTTTGATAGCATCTTATATGAAACATGGAGCTTATCGGTAGCTTGTAGGTATTCTCGGTTGCTCAGGATCTTCAATTATTCATATGTATCGATTATATAATATTGTCTTGTATTATATGACTAACCTTACTTCATTTCAACTTGCTTGTTCTATGATAGGGAAGTGTTCCCAAATTTAGATCATTCCATTTCGAGAGGGAATTGGGAAGTGTAAATGTGTTGAACCTGCACATAATAGATCTAGCTAGAAAATACCACACACATTTGCAGAGAGAAATTGAGAAAGAAGAAGCAAGAGAGAAATAATGGAAGAATTCTCATTAACCGTAATGAATAATGAATGATTTATACATGATATACTCTGTATAACTCAACCAATGTGCATTGGAGGTGAATCCAATTTGCCATAGTGGCGGTCTAGAGTGATCTGGACACACACCAGTAGTTACAGGAGTGAACTTCCACCTAGTCTAGTCTCTCGGGCAGTTACATGAGTGAACTGCCACCTAGTCTAGTCTCTTGGGCAGTTACGGGAGTGAACTGCCACCTAGCTGAGTTAACTAGTCTACTAGTCTTCAGTTAACTGACTGAAACATAGTGAAGTGAGGAGGATATCAGGGAATCATGGGTAATGCACTAGTTTGGTGATGATACCAAGGATAATTCTCATTAGCTGGTGATGATCCCAATGTTGCATGGTGACAAAACCAATGCAGCATCTAGACTCCACTCAACTAGTCAAACTGAAGAGAATATTATCCTAGAGGAATATTCTCCCTAAACTTTAGGAGACTGGATAAATACTAATAAACATAGGAGAAACCTTAGGAAAAAGAAATCTTAGGTGTGTGTGAAGTAATTCCAATAGCCCCCCTGAACATCACTATGGTGAAAATAAAGAATGGGTCCCGACAATGAGGCCATATTAGGTACTCAAATACAAAATATACACTGAAATAAAGTGNCCCCCCCCCTCAAGGTACAATGTATGTAAAAAGAAGAACTAATAGTTGCTAGGAAACTGTGTCCTTCACTCCAAGACGACTTCGAAGAGAATGGAACTTTTGCTCAGTGAAGGTCTTGGTGAAGATGTTTGTCGTCTATTTTCCTGAAGGAAAAAATTGTAGGTCGATGATCCCCTCGTGTACTAAGTTCCATATGTAGTGCATGTGGATCACGATGTGCTTCGTCTGCTGCCTCTAAACTGAATCTCTACAGAACTTCAGAGTGCTCTGGTTGTCACAGCAGATGACGATCAACCGATGAAACTGAATTCCCAACTCAGTGAGAAAAAGTTGTAGCCACATAGCCTGAATGGTTATGTTAACTACCCCTCTGTACTCTGCCTCAGCTGAAGAAAGAGCAATAACAACCTGATTCTTGCTTGACCAACAGATAGGCCCGGAACCAAGACTGAGTGAGTAACCAGACATGGACTTGTGATCAGTTCTATCGCTAGCCCAGTCAGAATCAGTGAACCCGATGAGATCTAATGTAGAGTTTGCTGCATAATGAATCCCAAAGGTGATGTTTCCCTGTACGTATCGAAGGATACACTTTGCAACCTTCCAATGTAGCTCATGTGGTTCCTGCATTAACCTGGAAACTGTGCCAACTGTATAGGAGAGGTTTGGTCTTGAGTGTGTGAGATACAAAAATCTCCCCACTAGTTGTCTATACAGTGTGCGTTCAACCAGTGGAGTGTCCCCGCCATCCTCAAGTTTGACTCTTGATAGGAAAGGAGTCGGAGTAGACTTGTAGTCTGTCATGTGAAATCTCTCAAGGAGATCTCGAGCATACTTGGACTGATATAGTTTGATGCCTGATGCATCCTGACTGATCTCGAGTCCAAGGAAGAAGTGTAGTGGACCCATGTCCATCATTAAGAACCTGTCATGTAGAATCCTCTTGACTACAAGAATCGCTGAAGTCAAGCAACCGGTGATCAACAAATCATCAACGTACAAAACTAAGAGAAGAAGTGAATCAACCGTCCTGGGAATGTAGATATTCGGGTCTAATTTACAATGTACAAATTTGTGTGACAACATGTAGGAGTCAATATTGGCATACCATGCCCTCGGAGCCTGCTTAAGGCCATAAAGTGATTTCTTCAGTCGATAGACCAAAGATGAATTCTGCATAAATCCCCAGGGCTTCTCCATATAGATCTCCTTAGAGAGATTGCCATGAAGAAATGCATTCTTCATATCCATTTGATGGACTTCCCATCCCTTGGATTCCACAATGGAAAGTGCCAAACATATGAAATCCATATTCGCTACTAGAGCGAAGGTCTCATCATATTCAATGCCATGAACTTGCTGAAAGCCTTTGGAAACAAGCTTGGATTTGTATTTGCTAATCTGTCCATCCGTTGTGCTCTTGGTCTTGTAGACCCATCTGCACCTGACAAGTTTCCTTCCAAAAGGAAGGGGAACCAGATCCCAAGTTTGGTTCTCGAGGAGGGAGTTGTACTCCTCCTGCATGGCATATTTCCAATAGCCTCACATAAGACTGTGGATTTGAAGACTCTACCAAGAAAATATGCATGGAGGGTAATCGTTTAGTGGAAGTGAGCGTAATAGGAGACTCCTAGAAATAAAATCGAGTCCTCCTAGTATTGGCTGGATCACCAACAAGATCCCCTACATCCTAAAGAGTAGTTTGTGCCCACTTGGGCATCTTCTCTAGCTCTACATCTGCATCTGGATGCACTAAATCTACATTTGACTATACTGACTCTGTATCTGAATCATAACTCTCATCTGAAGAAGAGTCAACATGTGCATGCTCATCATCTTGGACAGGTGGAAGAATGAAGGTGTCTTCATGCGACTGCTGAGGTACATGCGAGACACTTTCCTCGAATTGGACACTATGCTCAGTGATGAGCTAGTTTGAGGAAAGATCAATGAGTCTGTATCCCTTCACACTGTCAGGGTATCCAACAAATATACACTCTATGCTCTATGGATCAAGTGCCTTCCTCTTTTCAGAGGGAATCCGAGAGTGACCCACTTCCGGTTTGAGGCCACTCCAAGCCTCGTAGGGGGTCTTATCCTTGACATATCTATGGGGAGATCTGTTTTGGATGTAGGTTGCATAATTAAGTGCTTCAGACCATAGTCTCTGTGGTAGTGAATTTTCATGTAGCATGCAAGATGTCATCTCTTTTATAGATCTGTTTTTCTGCTCAACAACTCCATTTTGCTGTGGAGTATAGGGAACTGTGTGCTGCAATTGAATCCATGCCTCATGAAAAAGATTCTGAATCTCATGATTGACATACTCTCCCCCATTATCAGTTCAGAGGATTTTGATTTTCTTTCCGGACTGTGTCTCAACAAGGGCTTTGAAATATTTGAGGTGTTGAAAGACCTCAGTTTTTTGCCCGAGAAAGTAAATCCATGTGAAACGTGAGAAATCATCAACAAAAATGAGAAAAAACATCACTTTGTTGATTGATGGATGCCGAAAAGGACCCATGAGCTCACTATGGATCAGATCTAAAGGAGATGAAGCTCTCAGAGTCTTTCCTTTGTCGAATTTCTCTTGAGGGTGTTTTCCAAGAACACATCCCTCACAGATTCCTTTGGAGAAATGGATGTCTGGTAGACCATCAACCAATATTTGCTTGCTAAGATGTTGCATATATATGAAATTCAAATGCCCAAACCTTTCATTCCATATCCTACTACTTTCATCAGCATGGGTAAGCAGTAAAACAAAATTTGGTTCAATAAATTCAGAAAATGTATATAATCTAGATTGATGATTTACGTCACCGGTAGCAACCCTGGAATTGGTTTGCATGTCATATATGTCCACTACATTAGGTGTGAATATGAATTTCTTTCCAGCACCAGAATTCATCATTTGATACATGGAGAGAAGATTGACAGAAAGTTTGGGAACGTGCAACACATTATCAAAGCTTCCGTTGGTGAGTTCAATTCTTCCTTTTTTGGTGACCTCGACTGGAGAGTTGTACCCCATCATAATAGGAGGACCTTTGCATGCATCCAATGAAGAATATAATGCTTTTTTGGCAGCCATATGATGTGATGCTCCTAAATCTACGATCCAAGCATAGGGAGAGGAGTTGATGGCAATCAAGGCATGGCTAGAATTTCCTTTCTTGGGATTTTGATCTTCTGGCTTCTTCTTCTTGGCACCCTCGGGGATGTGATATCCAAGGTTATTTTGTTGAATTATTTGAGACATTAGATCTATTTTTTTTCTGCATGCATGCAGATTTTGGATGGAATCCTTTATGGAAATATGTGCATTTCTCCCCTCTTCTTCCCTTTCCAGCTTTGGATCTGGAGGCATCGGTGAAGGGTTTTGAGTACCCTTCCTTCTTCGGATTTGCATGATCTTTCCTTTTGTATTTATATTTGGATTTATGATATTGATGGCTTCCATATTGCACAATAAGTGGATGCGCCTTTGGACCTTTGATTTTTCCCATGTTGATGAGCTTGGTTTGCTCTTGTGTCAGGGATTCGATAAATTCCTCAAGAGAAGACATCTTCCAGGTGGCTCTAGAGGAAAATTTGACTGAATGGAATGTGGATATAAAGAAGAAGAATTTAGGACCAAGTTTGGAGAGAATGGTGAGAACCATTTGTTTCTCCTCCTTAGATTTATCAACCCCGCAAGCTTTGAGTTGCGACAATAAATCCTTGTATTTTGTAAAGAAATCTTGGAGATTGTCGAAGCTTTTTGGATCCAATGTGAGAAATTCCACCTCAAGCATGTGTTCCCTCATCTCATTCTATTTTCCAAAGATCCCTTCCAATGTGGTCTAGGCTTCATTGGGGGTTTTACAGGAAGATATGTGAAAAAGGAGATCGAGAGAGATGAGATTGAAAATTGTTCTGAATGCTTCATCCATTCAATTTAGATACTTGGATTTTTCTATGACTGATGTCGGTTCTGTCTCTGTATTCAAGGTTAACCTATATAATCTATTGGTTCAGAGATGCATGATTATTCTCTCCTTCCATTCAAAATAATTGTAACGTGTAAGGATGAATTCTTTTGGGAATTCCATTTTTCCGCTGTCTTCAATCTTTGGTACCTCCAAAAATAATTTGGTGTAGCTTTTACTTAGCAGTCTGTTGGCTTTGATACCATGTAAATGTGTTGAACCTGCACATAATATATCTAGATAGAAAATACCACACACATTTGTAGAGAGAAATTGAGAAAGAAGAAGCAAGAGAGAAAGAATGGAAGAATTCTCATTAACCGTAATGAATAATGAATGATTTACACATGATATACTCAGTATAACTCAACCAATGCACACTAGAGGTGAAGCCAATGCATCATAGTGGTGATATAGAGTGATATAGACACACACCAATAGTTACAGGAGTGAACTGCCACCTAGTCTAGTCTCTCGGGCAGTTACGAGAGTGAACTGCTAGCAAGTCTAGTCTCTCGGGCAGTTACGAGAGTGAACTGCCACCTAACTGAGTTAACTAGTCTACAAGTCTTTAGTTAACTGTCTGAAACATAGTGAAGTGAGGAGGAGATCAGGTAATCATGGGTAATGCGCTAGTCTGGTGATGATACCAAGGATAATGCACATTAGCTGGTGATGATCCCAATGTTGCATGGTGAAAAAACCAATGCAGTATCTAGACTCCACTCAACTAGTCAAACTGAAGAGAATATTCTCCTAGAGGAATTTTCTCCCTAAACTTTAGGAGACTAGATAAATACTAATAAACATAGGAAAAACCTTAGGAAAAATAAATCCTAGGTGTGTGTGAAGTAAGTCCAACAAAAAGGTGCAATTTAGGTTCATTTTGGGTGGTAGTTGTGGACTATTCTCCTTGTTATTTCTAGCAAACTCTTGTTGTGACTCTTAACTAATATAAATAGTCAGTTGTGATTCATATTGCATTATTCAATCCTAGATTATAGCAATTGAGCCATAACCAGAGGGATTTCCATTTCAATGGAGGAAGTTCTAATTGGGCCCTTTTGTCAAGTAAACTTATGAAGTTGACAGGTGATATTCCTAGTATTAACATGAAACTATCAATTAAATAGCCTTTATTTCTAGGGAAGTATATTGAATTATTTATATTAAAGAATGCCTCAATTTGGACATACTATCTATATCCTTTTAATTTTATTATACATTAGTATTGTTCACAATTGGCATGATACTCAAAGATAAGGTTCTTCCCAATGAAATGTCCTCCTAGGTAGTTGCAAAAGAAAACACAATTGTTAAAAATGTTCGGTGTCAAGTACATATCATTCCATACATGTTTGAATGATTGTATTTTTTATAGATACAAATATAGAATCAATAAGAAATGATTAGAATTTGCACATTGATCAATATTGCAAATAATAAAAGAAAAGAAAATAGGTCCTCCACATAAGGTGATGTTAACAATGGTCAAGGAGCCTCTTCTAGGGTTTGACATTAGAGCATCAAATTATTGTTAGGATAGCAAGGTGGGAGGAAATAGGTAAGGAAAATATGGCAGAGGGATTGACATGCTCAATGGAAAGTAGGGAATCAAGGGTATAGGTAATGCCAGAGGTACTGGCAGGAAAGGAATCCATGAGTCAAATGGAACCCCCCTCATCCAAGGACATTTATCCAAAAGGAAGCAAGAAAGGATAAGGTAATTGGGGTAGTAGGAAAGGGGGAGGATTATACTTTGAATACATGTGTAGAGAAACAAAGAAAGGACATTAGTGCTATAGATCTAATTAGTAGAAACAAGAACAAATTGGAAGGATGCCTAAAAAGACAATAAACAACCCTAGATATGAAGTTACATCAGCCACGATCAGGGGTCACATAAAATATATGAAATATTGTGCAATCATAGAGAAGTTCATGGGAATTTGACCCTTAGAAAAGGCTCTAATAAGGTGTATAAACTCAAGATAGAAACCCAAAGGGCGGGTGGATATGAAGCTAGGGTCCAAGGGTTTCTTCACTGTCATTTTTGCAAGTGTTGAAGACATAGAAGGGGTTTTTGAGAAAGGACCATACTTTTTTAATTCTATAGGATTATATCTAAGGATATGGACAAAGAATCTCATCCCAGAAAAGGAATATTTCATAATATCTCCTTTGTGGACTCAACTATACTCGTCCCCTCAAGAATTTTGGGATGAAGAAATATTGGTGGGAATAGGAAATATGCTGGGATCCTTTGTCCAAACCTCAAAAATCACCAAAATAGGTAGATATACTACTTATGAAAGAATTTGTGTTTATATGAATGTTTTGGGAGCTCTCCCAGAATCTATATGTGTTAGCTTCCAAGTTTCAAAATGGTTACAAGCCCTAAACTATGAACACATACCTTTATGTTGTAGGAAATTCCACGAGCATGGCCATTTGTTTATGGACTTCTCTCTAAATTCCACAACTAACCTCAACAAGCAAGAGGAAAGGGATGACAAGGAGGGTTTTGTTAAGGTACCAAGTAAAGGAAAGTCTGGAAAAAAACATTCTATCCAAGCAACTAATTATAACCCTAAAGTAACTGATAGTTTTGATTCTTTAGTAGAAGAAGATGATCCCACAAAGACAAATTCAGGAGTGGAGGAATCAACAATGAAGGAAATGAATCCTCCCTTAACCAAACCAGATGAGACAAAGAACCAGAAAAAGGATGCAAGCCTGAGACCAATAGAGGGAGATTCATGTCAGGCTGCGATATTAAAGATTTTAATGACCTGAAACACTGAATTGTCAAACCAGGGCAAGTAAACTTAGAGTTGCTACACTGTATGTGTGGGTAAGCTAATTCCTATCTAAAGACTATTCTTAGAAGAAAACACAAACTCACTCTTAAAAACTGAATCCTAATGACTACCTTGAAACTTATCATTTCCTATGTCATTCATCAACAGAAAACAGTCCTATGCCTAAGTGCAAATGCTTCTATTTCTACTCTAATGCAAGTTCACAAAACTATCTACCACTACCTTTAATCATCTCTCATCACTGTCTCTATCTAAGCCATAACAGAAAGATTATTTCCTAAAATTCTTCTAATCTAAATATTGAAAATGAATCTAAATCTGTCTACAGGAAAGATAAAGAAATATCCTACTTACCCTACTGGTACCGGAAGCTTCCTCTAGTTCAATTGCAACTAAACTATCTTAACAAAGCAGAGTAACCTAACTACCCTAACTAAAGCAAAGTAAATTCAAGCTCGCATTCACTTGAATCTACGTTCAGATTGAAAACTGGAAACAGAGCTATTCTAATTCACACTTTAAATCCTACAGGAATCAACCGTGCTTTCAATACTCATCAACGTAAAGGATATTAATGTGCTGGAAACGATACAGTTGGAGAGTAATTAAGCAAGAACCTGAACAAATTAATTCCCAAACTCTAAGCTAACATGCATGCAAATACTAAAATACTGAAATGAACTAAATCTAAGACAGAGAAAAGCAGCGACTTGAACCTGTTTGGCGGGCCCAACCAAAAGGTACAAACGCCAAAAGGAACAACCAGAGCTACTCAATCATTCTACGCAAACACTGTGTATACTTCACGCTCCATTACTCAGAAGAAAATAACTCAAATCGTATGACAATAAAGTAACATAACGCAACAGCAGATTGTATTCAGAAATGTGTATCATAACATAACATAACCTAACGTTCCTTAGGAGTGATCTTCTGTTTATATAGATCCTCCTCAATAACAGTTTAAAGCAAGAATACATTAATTCAAACGGATCCCAGATCCGAAAATAACTCGAAATCAGTTAAAAACGGTCTTCACATCTTCGTGACACGTAGTGTCACGAAGTGTGAATCATGAAGTATTAATAACTTAGTTCTATAATTGTGCCTTCAATCATCATATGAGTGATGACTCCATCTGTCATGTAAATCGCACTGTCTCC
>ML787782.1:670369-685553 GCA_009831015.1 Picea engelmannii
TCAAAAATAGAAATAGTACCTAACCCAAGCCACATTAGTTTCAATGTTAATTTAAAGCATCAAAATACATAAAAATAACTTGAAACGTAAAAATACCTTGAGTAGCCCCATTGAGTGGTAAAGAGATGTCAATTATGTCAAAATAAGGCCAAAAGGGAGTGGTACTGGGTATGGAAATGGAGGTCTTTGTGATATAATATAGGCAAAACATGATCAAAACTGGAGACCAACAATTCATAAGGTAATGCGTATCTATAATTGGGTGAAGAGGAAAAGGAAAAATCCAATTAAGAGAAGGAGGAGTCAGAACCAACAAAGTATATGGACATACAGGAGATAGATCTACCAACACTCATTAGAGTACAATGAAAACATATTAACAAAGATATTAGAAGAAGATATTCGAGCCTTATAGAGAAAACTCTTGAAAGGGAAAGCCAAAATTGGCTCATCTTCACAAATTTAGGAAACCTCATTGGGTTTGGGAATCAAAATGATGCAATTCAAACTACAAAAAAATTAGTAGAGGAAGAAAAAAAAGAGGCAAAAAATCCAAGAGGAGGGTTCCCATCTACTAGACTTTGGACAAGTGTCAACTATGTCGAATAAGTACTTCTTCACTCAACTTAAACTTTAATTATCAATATCAAATCATGGAACAATAGAAGGGTTAATGGTAAGAGTAAGCAAAGGTTGATCAAGAGAATAATCATGAAATACCTACGCACTATTTTATGATTCAAGAAACTAAGTGTGATATGCAAGTAATGAAAAAATTTACTTCAAGATTCTAGAAGGGTCGTGATTTAGTAGCTATTAGTGTGGATGATTTCTCAGGAGGTCTGACCATTGTTGGGTATGTGTTATATTCTTTGCACAACCAACGTCACATGAAATTCATTTCATTGTACACAACAGAGGGTGACAACCCCCCTTGTCTGGAGGGTTGCAGGGGGCAAAGCCTCAAATTATTTTGAACAGTTTTTTGCATCCATTTTTTAGCCGGTTTCAACGCATGATTTTTTCTTTTGGCGGTTTTGTGGTGCATGGGAGGATTTCTATCTTATCCCATGGTTTTCTAATTAGGGTTAATGAATTAGGGTTGTATTCTAATATGTTTCAATGGATTATAGGTTTTGGATGCCATGGGATCCTATATATATTGTATTGTAAACAATGAAGTCAGATGATGATGAATAAGTATTAGAGGTGCAACTCTAAATAGGTCGTTGGTTTTCTTGGTTTGGGTTTCTAGGGTAAATCTCTCTATATATGTGTGATTTCAATTATGTTCTTTTGTGTTTTTTAAGAATCTATGTGTGAATTGCATTACTGTAAAAAATTTAAAACTTACAACCATTCTATGAAATCCAACCAATATAATGCTAGAAAACTTCATAACAAGAAGTCAAATCGTATTGACAAGTTTCAAGGAGATTGGATCGACAATGGGAGGTATAATTAATAATGTTTATGGATCTAATTTTATGCTCGCAAAACTAGATTTTATAAAGATAATGCAGAATATAAGTGTAATGATAGGTCAAAATCATTGGATTATTGGAGGGGACTTTAATATGAAAACCTCACTGTGTGAAAAAAGGGGAGGCACAAGGTGGCTATATGAGGATAGTTTTCTCTTTAAAAACACCATTTCAAAGATAAAATTGGTATATATGACAACCAACAAGGGTTGTCACACCTAAAATAATAGAGGAAGGGGTAAAAGTCATATAACAGTAAGGTTAAATTGCTTCATTATATCAGAATCCTTTATACAATTGAGAGTTGCATTTAAATCATAAATATTACTTGGGGTGGGATCAAATCACTAGCCCATAAGCATGAGTTTGGATAGTCTACAACCCCCCCCCACAANAAAAAAAAAAACCTTTATATTTGAAATTTTTTGTCTTGATCACTCTAACTTCAAAGTAACATAAAATAGTGGTGGAAGGATGTATATTCACTTAAGGTATCATCCATGTTTTGACTTTAGCAACAACTTACAAATATGAAATCCAAATTAAATCTTTGGAAAAAAACTATCTTTGGAAACAATTTTCAGGCACAACAATATCTAGAAACCAAAATGGAAGAGGTTTAGAATGCCACCATAAATTAAGGAAGGATTGATGAGCTAGCAAGCAAAGACGAAAATTCAAAGGAACATATTGAAATAAAGGAAAATTAAGAAGAAATCATGTGTAGGAAAAAATCTAAAATAAGATGGCTTAAGGAAGGAGACAGAAACATCATATTTTTCCACAACTCAATGATCAATTGCAGGCACCATGGTAAAATTGTTTCCCACAAAGTGTCAATGGAGAGAAACTGGAAGAACACAATGATATTGAAAATGAACTAAAATTTTATTATCTCCATCTCCTCTCAGAATCAACAATTAATAGGTAGTAGGCCATGAATTCCATCTTAAACCATGCCCCTTGGGTAACAACTCCTAAACAAATGCAAGCCTTATGAGACAATTCACCATGGAAGAATTCAAAATAATAATTATGGAAATGGTAGCAGGAAAGTCACTCAGGCCTAGCGGGTTCATTAAAAACTTCCTCTAGAACTAGCGAGATATCATTGGTGAAAATGTATGGAGAATGGTGGATGACTCAAAATCCTCACAAGACATCCTCCAAGAATTTAATTCCACCTTTCTCACTCTCATACCCAAGGAAGACATGGATAAGGCTCGGGACAATTTTGGACCTATCTCGCTATGCAATGTTATATATAAGATCATATCCAAGGTCATAGCCAATAGGCTAAAGTTGGTCATGTCCCATATAAATTTACATGAGCAAGGAGGATATATTGAAGGGAGACAAATTATTGATGGCACCATGTGTGCATTTTAAACCTTTGCAATATAGCAATGCACATACATATTCTTTAAAAAACATAAAGAAAATAATAACAATTACACATAGTACTCGGAAATTTACCTTGGAAACCCTTAACCGAGAAAACCAACAAAATGTTTAGAGCCAAACCTCTAACTTTGATTGTATTAACTTCACCATTTACAAACACAATATATATGATCATGTGGCTTCCAAAACCTTAAAACATTGACTTGGATTAGATTACAACCTTAATTCCTTAACCATAATTAGAAAACAACGGGTTGGAAAACTATGTGCAAAAAATTGCCCAAAAATGGACCAAAAACAACCCATTTTATTTTCCAGTGTCTCCACCCCCAAAATCCATGACAAGGTGGGTTTTCGCTCCCACTACACCCAACACAATGTATCACGCATGACTTTAATCATGTAAATAATATAACAGATTCCCAACATTCTCCCATTTGTTGTTTTCTTTGCATACAGGGGCCCTGGGGATTACATGATCAACAATTCAGTGAAACAATGCCCATTGTTTCTCTACACCAAGGGAACTTCTCAATGCTTACAAAATTTATCAATGTATCTGTTATCACTCCAGGAAACTCTCCTAGGCTGTAAGTTAGAGATGCCTGGTAACTTAATCTTTTGGTAACTATTTTCTCAATAAAAAGTGTGGGTTTGGATCAAGTCGGAGGACTGAATCATTTCTCACTCAAAACATGCATGAACACATTTAGATGGACAAGGATTTCAACCACAAACGTTCAAAGAGTTTACAAATAAAGGGATGTATGGAGAAGTAACTATTATATCAGCAGAATCACATATAAAGCATATATGAATGGCCAATTACAATAATCATAGAAATAATTGCAAAGTTAAACTTATGAATGCAGTGATAAGATGACAGTTATCGGGCATAAACAAGCATAACAACATGAATATAATATCCAAGTGCAAGTACATAATAGACAAGAAGATGAAATCTGAACAAGTTATGGCAAAAGAAGCTTGTATTACTCAATATGAAAATGGGAAGTTGAGTTACATAATATGAAAAAGTCTCCAAAATCGAACCCTTGGTTCCTATTCTACCTTTAGCTTTATAGCTTTACAATGCAGTTTTGAGATCTTGAAGACGTGGATCAAATATGCTAAAGATAGTAAATCAAAATTTAGTTGCAAAAGATGTGGAATGATCCCCAAAAATGAGGTCAATCCCAGATTCCATGGTCTTCCTCTCTTGTTGAGTGATGGTGCAGTGCAGGATAGCCTTCCAAGGCTGAATGATGACTCTCCAAGAGATACAAATTCGAATCTGTTGATGTGAGTAAGTGTCCTGATTTTCTGTCTTTGTCAAAGATACCAAAAACCTTTGAAACACCTCCTCTTTCCATAATCTATCAAAAATGGCTATTGGATTTGTCTTGACAATTCATCAAATGTTCATTCGAAGAGGTTTCAAACCTTTCCAGCTCAAAAAACTTCGATCTGTGTAAAAACTTAATCATTCTGGAAATGACAGGCTTTTGGTGGTTAACTTAAAAATCTCCTGAGTGAATTATATACCGAAAGCCCTGTTTTCAGTGGTTAATGAACAGTCGTCCTATTCACCTAAACCACCAAAACTTCAGCTTTGAGAAAACTTCAAAATTTGCAAAAATGCTTACCTTGGATCCCTTTTTGATGTTCAAGGTTTCTTGGATGAGGCAGCCCTGGTTCGTGCAGATTTGCGAACTTTTACTGGCTGTGTGGAAGGCTCTGGTGTGTCTACCATGGTTGTAGCTAAGTTAGATAGAGTTTCCAATCCAGTTTTCTCCTGTGCTGGTGATTGAAACTCTTTTAACTTCAACCTTAGAATTCTAAGCTGTCTATACAACTTCATGTTTTCCCTGATCAATACCCTATTCCTGTATTTAATCTTGTCATGCTTCTCTTTGAGGGTTTGGTTTATTTTGAAAAGCTCTGCATTTCTGTCGGTCAGGTCTATATTAGCTTTTTTAATCACCCTTTCCAGGACTTCCATTTCATAGACCTGTTGCAGGAGTTTGTTGATTTTCTGTGATCTCACTGTTTTAGGCTTACTTGAAGAGGTTTCTTCCACTGGTGGACTGTGTGCCTCTGGAGGAGTTGGTGAAGGTAAATTGGAACAATAGTCTGCACCTTGTTTAGTCTGTACATTACCCTGTGTCTCTACCAATTCTTGTTCTGGTTCTAAATCACTGTAAGGTAGGTTTAAAGGGTTATTTCCTGTAGCAGGGTCCTTGGATTGCTCACCTTCAAACTGCAGTTTTCTTTTGATTATTTTCTTATTCACAGAGGATAATTCTATGGGATCTCTTGGTGGTGAGATACCTTTCCTTTTCCTATGATTGCTTTTGGGAGTAATAGTCTTCTTAGTGGAAACCTTTTTACCCTTCTCCTGCTGTTGACAATCATTCTGGAATTCATTCCAGAAGAGGAAATAGTTCCAATCTATCTGCCTTTTCTTCAATGACTCCTTGACAATAAGAGTAATGAGTCCTTGGTGAGATAATCTGCTTTCCACCTTAGTGGGCTTGGCCTTGACTTGTTTAGACATTTTCGTGAGGGCTTTTGCAAGAAAAATGGTAGATTAATTGGGGCTCTGCTTGTAAAATGGTTTAAAAGTTTAACGTGATAGAACATCACTCTATTGTATCTCCCCTCACATGTGATGTAAACAAATATTGCTTTCAACAGGGACTGCCACTTTGGTTCCAAGTAAGACATTGGAATATCCTTCTTCCAAATCAAATATTTATGTACATGCAACAAGTATGACCTGAATTCGACGTTTGAAGGTATGGTAGACTTGAACCAACAGTCTCCTGACCTAGGTAAACCTGTATACTCAGCAATGGAAAATTCATCAATGATAAACTCCTCCTTTCCTATTTTAGCAGACCTCCCATCATAGGAAATGGCAAAAGACTCGGCCACTTGTTGATGAAAGTTGGTTAATTTTTCACAATATGAAAATACCCCAGCCTGTTTGAAGAATTGTGCCACCTCCGGGTGAGCTTCTAGGTACCAAACCCCATCCACCTCAGACCTCAAAACTGGCCCTGCTTTCGGCATTGGTCAATGTTGACTGTACCTGCAATTATGGGAAACTGAGCGTCCACGGAGACCAAGATTCTAGAATTTAGGAACACAAAGAGTATAACTCATGGAAGAGCAGGTGGGACAGGGTGACACAAAATTTGGATCACCGAGCTCAAACACTAACCAAGTTTCGGGCGACAAATTCACTGAGAGCATGCCGAAATTTTAGATTTTCAGTGGTATATTCATTTAGATTTGAAACAAGATGGGTTTTGAACTTGCCTGATAAATTGACCTGGCTTAATTGACTTGAGAGCGATCGATGGACTCTAATGGCGCTTTGACAATCACCAGGGGAAACGGGATCAGGATCTCTGAAAACACGTTTAATTGATGAAATCGCAAACTCGCGATTATCTCAGTAATCTCCAGAATTTAAATTGACAATGAATGAGGATTTAATGAGGGATTAACGGGATCATGATAGATTGTGTACTTGCGACTGAAAATGGAGGGAGGCTTCATGACAACATGCATGAATTTCAGTATCACCGCCGTGTCTAGATTTTGAAAAGACAAATGCGGTTGAAAGGACAACAGGAGCTTCAAACTTTCAGATAGACACCATTAGAACATGCATACCTTCCTACTTGACGAGCTTTTGGTGGTTACGTTTTCATCATTGCGCCAACTTGACAGATGGCTCGTGCGAAAGCACGAGCTTTCCATTTTTACCGTTGAAACACTTTCGGTGGTTAACCACATTCTTGCTTTGACCTCTTAACTGCCAGGAATAAAGGCTTTCAGTGGTTAATGAGCGCATTTCAGGCTCGCCTAAACCACCGAAACCTGAGATTCTGAATTTTGCTTGACCAAACCAAATCCAAAATTTCTTTTGAGCTTATTTACAAAATACAGACTCTCTAACCTACTTACAAAAATTTAGGAATAAAATTTAGACCACAACCTATCACCTCAAAAGAAAAATTTACACCAACTTATTTGAGGAGATAACACTGGCTCCTATTGGGGATGAACACCTCCCTGTGAGGTTTCAAGAACCATAGAATCAATGCCTTTCCTGAAAAAAGAAAATTAAAAACTATCTGCTAGTGCTTCCATTGGGCATGGAGTTATTCTGTAAAAATAAAAACTAATACTAACATTACAATGTCTAGGCTTCACAGCCTTAGACAAAATAGAGTTTTAAAAATCGCCCGTTTACCGGGCCACCGAAAATTTCTTCACCTCCCAGATTCTGCAGCATGAAAGTGTTGTTATTCTGTACTTGGGTTATCATGAAAGCACCGGTCCACAAAGAATTGAACTTGTTATGATTGCCTTTATCCTGTCAAAGAGCATCCCATTTTAGAACCCAGTCACCAATCTGAAAATTGTCCACCTTCGCCTTTCTGTCAAAACTATTTTTGATCTTCTTTTGATGAGCCTCTGATCTGTCCACTAACTGTTCACGGGCTTGCTGCAGCTCCACCAAATCAAGCATTCTTCTTACCATATCATTTGACTCGGTTTGTTCTTCCTGAAAGAATCTAGCCACTAGTAAAACTAACTGAACAGGAAAAATAACATCAGTCCCATAGACCAATTTGAATGGAGAGGTTCCTATGGAATTTTTGATAGTTACTCTGTCTGCCCACAGAGAAAATTTCAGTTTAGAATCCCAATTCTTTTTGTTTTCCTCTAACAGTTTTCTGATGATTTTGATTAAGCTCTTATTGGATGATTCAACCAAGCCATTACCTTGAGGGTAGTAGGGGGTCGAATGTACCAAGTGGATGCCCATTGATTTACACATGTCTACTAATGCCTCTGCTTTGAACGCCGCTGCATTATCTGTTACCAGCCTTTTGGGACAACCGAATCTGCTCAAAATATTTTCATAAAGAAACTTCATGACTACCTCGTGAGTGGCATTCCGGGTGGGAATCGCCTCTATCCACTTTGTAAAATAATCTGTGGCTACTTAGATCCACTTATGCTAACCACTAGACGAAGGATTTATCTCACCTATAAAATCTAAACCCCACTGTTGAAAAGGGCCATTCACCACTATAGGTCTCAGGGGTAAATATTTTAGCCGTTGTTTTCCCGTAAATCTTTGACATTTGTCACAAGCTTTGACGAAGGCACACACATCTGAGAAGAGGAAAGGCCAATAGTATCCAACCCTTAGGATTTTATGAACAATGGTCTTCCAGTAATGATGACCTCCACAAACACTTGAATGAAACTGATGTGTAACTTTAATTGACTCTTCTTTGTCTAAACATCTGAGAAGCAAGCCAACAAGATCTTTCCAATATAAAAGATTATTGTAAATGCATAATTTGATGGCTCTAAGCTTAAGGGCTCGAGCTTGGGTCATACTGAGTTCAGGAGGAACTTCTAGATTTTGCAAAAAATGTATAATACCTGAGTACCATTCACAAGAAGACAAGTGCTCTACCACTTGTTGATTGCTATGTTGTCCATCCGCTGCCAACTCCGTCTGCAAATTTACCGAATTTTCTCCCATGAAATTTATGTCCAATAGCTCATGATTTTCCTCCGTTAAGAGCTTAGCAAGGCCTTGGCCTTTCACCAATTTGGTGGACTTTACTTCAATGTTGAACTCAATCAATTTTGCAATCCATCTAGCTCTCTTTCAGTCAATATCAGGCTGAGTCAAAACATCTTTGACGGAGGGTGAAGGGACATATGCAATGACTTTTGAGTGGAGGATATAAATTCTGAAGGATTTTAAAGATTTTATGAGAGCATAGGCTTGTTTTTCAATAGGATCATACCTTAGTTCATCGTCTCTGAGTGTTTTGTTGAAGAAAGCAATTGGGTGATCCAAATTGTCATCATCTTTTTGTAGCAGAACTGTTGCTACTGTGTTGTAAGAAGCAAAGGAAAAAACGTAGAAAATCTTACTGTAATCCAGACTGATCAGAGTCAGGGATTCCATGATAGCTTGCTTGATATCCTGAAATGAATTCCTTGTGTTGTCTGTCCATTTTATCCCAGACCCCTTTTTCAGCATACATGTTATGTGTTTTACTAACTCGGCAAAATTTGGCACAAATCTTCTAACAAAATTGATCTTACCGAGCAGCGATTGAATATCCTTTTTTGACCTTGGCAAGGACAGCCTCTGAATTGCTTCCACCCAAGTTGGATCAATCTTTACACCTTCTGCTGAGACGATGTGGCCTAAGAGCTTACCTTTCCTGAGAGAAAACTGGGACTTTTTGGGATTTAATGAGATTCCGAACTGCCTGCATTTCAAGAACACTCTTTTTAAATGCTTTAGATGCTCCTTATGACTGCTGGAATACACTGTGATGTCATCAAGATATATGAGGACAAACTTGTCCTTTTCTCCCATGAAAGCTATGTCCATGGCCCTTTGGAATGTGGCCCCGACATTCATTAATCCGAATGGCATCTTGGCGTACATAAAGGTACCCCAAGGAGTAGTAAATGTAGTCTTCTCTTGGTCATCGGGATGGACAAAAATCAGATTATAGCCGGAAAAACCATCTAGGAAAGACATGACATTAGCCCCTGAAATCCTTTGCAGTGAATGTTCCATCTTAGGTAGGGGATAGTTGTCTTTCTTAGAGCATCTGTTTAGGTTTCTAAAGTCCACACATAATATGACCTCACCATTTTTCTTTCTCACTATCACTAGATTTGCAATCCATTTGGAGTATCTCAAAGGGATTATGATCTTGGCATCGAGAAGCTTTCTAATTTCTCTTTCAATCATAGGCAAAAGAAGAGGACTGATAGGTCTGAGCTTTTGTTTGAAAGGAATGGTGTCTTTCTCAAGAGGGATCTTGTGTTGAATGATATCAGGGTCATAAGTCTTTAGATCACTATATTTCCAAGCAAAAACATCAGAAAATTCTTTCAAAACGCTGCAATATTCGGACTTCTGATCAACAGTCAATTAAAAAGACAGATTTATGAATTTAGGCTGGCTTTCACCCCCTATGTTGTGCTCGTGAACAACAATATCTTTCTCCTTTTTATATAGCTTGTAGGGAACATCATTGTGATCGAATTTTTTTTTGAGAGGTACCAAACCTCGAGCTATATAATTGTTAGTTAGCTGGACAATATCATGCTGACCCAATCTTTGTTTTAGCTTGGGCTTCTGGGATTCCTCTACATTTAGATTCTGCTGGTCAACATGCATATCATAAAATTCATCTACCACTTGAAGAAATCTGTTAAGTTCATCATCATCCTCAAAAAATTTCCAGTATTTAATATTGTCGGGCAAAGATGGTCTATATTTTACTTGGATCTCATAACTGAGCTTGGGGGGCATGGGAGGAATGAACATGCTGGCTGAAACAACAAGGGAATCGACAAGCTGATTCATATCCCTGGGTATATAAGAAATTTCAAAAACTGAAAAAGAATCTCATACTTTCCATACCTCATCCCTGTAGGCTTTCAATCTGATGTGCTTTGCTTGGAAGGTATTGTTTACCTGTTGTATAATGAGATCTGCATCTCCAAATACCTTTAAACCTTTTATCCCCATCTCCTTAGCTGAATTTAATCCCAACAGCAAGGCCTCATATTCTTCTATGTTGTTAGTAGTTCTGAAATCGAGCTTGAAAGACAAAGATATAGTCTCCTTTGAAGGAGAAATCAAAACTACCCCTGCACCTGCTGAATCTTTAGTACTGGCCCCATCAAAATACATGGTCCAGACTGAAACCTTCTTATCATCAGTTTGTTGTTCGATAGGCTTCACAAGATGCATAGGAGTTTATTGAGAATCATCTATTTGAAGAATGCACGAGCCAAAATCTGTATCCACAGCATAAATAGGATGATTTACAGAATTTTTTGCATCGTTGATGATGTAGGCAAGTTGATTCTCTCTGTAAAGTATTTTCAGCTCTCCCCCAAACACCAAAATCATAGCATATGAAAGATCTATCTGCAAGGTACCTCCTAACCTTTTGCCCCATGGACGAGACAAGAGGAGCCCGAACTTAGGTGGGATATCAACAACCACCACATCCATTACCATGCTTCTCATTGGCAATTGGGAAAGGTTTATAACGAGGTCTTTTATGAGGCCAAGGCATCTGCCTTTCCTAGAATCAAAAGAGAAGAGATCATGATATGGTTTAGTGACCTCAAGACCAAGCTCATCCATCACTGCTTTGGGCATAAGATTATGTGACGCCCAAGAATCAAGCAAGCAATTGTGGAGGATCTTATCTTGGACATTTAGGGATATGTAGAATGGTGGACAAGAATCATCTTAGACTTCTATCATAGGCCCTATAGTTACTGTTGGCTTGTCATCTTGTAGGTTAACAAAATCAACAGATGAAGAGGTCTTTGGCTCAAGGGACTTCAGGATGGCTGATTTAAAGATTTCATTCTTCATGAGTTCAGTTAAAGGCATAGGTATCTTTACTTTCCGAATTTCTGATTCAAAATTAAAAGAGAAAGCTGATTTATCAGAAGCTTTTACCTCATTGGAAGGAGCTTTGAGACTGACTTGCTCCTTGACTAGGGGATGTGTTTTCTTCTGCTGCTGTTTTGTGGGAGAGGAGGTCTGTTTTACATGAGTGGTAGGCTGCTTGGCAACAACTTCTTTACTCTTCACAGGAGAAACAACTTCTTTGTTCTTCATAGGAGCAACGAGCAATGGTTTAGGGACAACACTCTTGGATCTTAAGTTATAACCTTTTTGATCATCTGTCAAGTAGACAGATTCTTTGATAATTGCCTCATGAATTTGCTGGTCCATCAGGGATTCTTCATAGTCTACTTGTGTCAAAAAGGAAGAATCATTTTCATCACCAAAACAATTTATTTCATCTGCTTCTTCGACTTCATCGTGAGATAGTTGTTGTTCTTCATCTAACATTGCATTTTGAAAAGGTGGTCTGATTCTCTGATCATCAGCTGCATTCCTGTCTCTCTGAAGGATCTGGACTTGTGGATTGTTCCTTCTATAAGGGAAACATTTGGATTTCTCGGGGCAAAAGTATTTGGCTCTTTTGTCCTTGCTGGTTGCTGATTCTGGACCTTCAATTTTGACATTTCAGATGTCAAATTGTCCAACATCTTTGCCATCTTTTCCATTTTACTATTAGAAGAAGAAGAGGGCTCAACAACATACTTCTTTCTCTCGACCTTTCCTTTGAGCTTCTGAGATGCTGTAGTGTTTGATTCAACCTCGAGGGCGACATCTTGCATTAAAGAAAGTGTGGCTGATCTTCTTTCTCTGAGGATTAGACAAAAATCTGGATCAAAGGCAGCAGAGAAAGTGATCTTTGCCGATGCGTCACTTGGTTTGATCTCTACAGGGATCTTGCCAAACATTCTATTAAACCTTTTGATGAAGTCTGAGACCGACTCTCCATCTTCTCTCCTTAAATTTCCAAACTCATAAATGTAGTATAACAGATCTCTTCTTTCTCCCCAATGTTTTAAGAACACCTCATCTAATTGTTCAATACCTGTGACTGAATTTGCCGGAAGCTCTTTGAACCACTTCCGGGCTTGGCCATCCAAACTCTGAACAAAAACTCTGGTCCACACATCTTCTTCTAAAATGTTAATATTTTCAGCATAAGCATAAAAAGATTCAATATGTTCTTCAACAGTATAATCTCCCGCTCCGGTAAACTTAGGCATATATTTATGATAATCTCCAGTTGGCATAGCAGATAAAGGATTTGGCAATACAAGTGGGGCATACCTATTTGCCAAAATCTGTTCCATCTTGGTTAAAGGGGCAGCCATGGCAGTCTTGGGGGTTGATACAGAAGAAGAACTCGTAGGAGATGAAGGGGAAGATGGGATGACTGAGTTTAAATAGAATGGTTGTCTCACTTCACCTTGAACAGAATTTTAAGAAAATGGTGAAAAATAAGAGGCTTTATAAAACTGACCGAGCAACAAGGCTAAATTTTCTTCCTCCTTTGAAGATAGATCATGTAAAATATCTTCAAGAACAGGTAGATTAGTGTGAGTGTAGAGAACACCTTCTGTAGGTTTGGTGGGTGAGGAATTCAAAGAAGATGAATAAGAGGTTTCCTTTTTCTAAGAGGACCCTGTAATTATCTCTTTAGGATGGGATGAAATATCAACCTCAAGAACAGAGTCAGTAATAATAGAAGAAAGTGAAGGTTCTTCTACCTTCAATATTTGAGATAAATTTTCAATTTCCTGAGAACTATGAGTTTCAGCAGCAGGGGGTTCAACTAGAGGCCTTTTAGATATGAAAGAAGAAGTGTCGGTTTGAATACCTGAATTTAATGTCTTTGTAGATCCGGAAGCCTATCTTTGCAAAGCTTTACCCTTACTGATGATCTTCTCAGGGTCAGGAATAGGTATTGTCAGTGGGCCTTCTTGGTTCGCCCTGGTGTGAGCTCTTTTTGGAGCCACTTCGTTTCAATGGAGTCGCCAGATAGAAAATTACAACCCAAATGATGCTCAGACTTTGTCTATCATCAAAGCTGGAGCTATGTCATCTCCCAAGGAAGCTGAGCTTCGATCTCCTCTCCTCGGCAACGACGCCAATTTGTTATCACTCCAGGAAACTCTCCTAGGCTGTAAGTCAGAGATGCCTGGTAACTTAATCTTTTGGTAACTGTTTTCTCAATAAAAAGTGTGGGTTTGGATCAAGTTGGAGGACTGAATCATTTCTCACTCAAAACATGCATGAACACATTTAGATGGACAAGGCTTTCAACCACAAACGTTCAGAGAGTTTACAAATAAAGGGATGTATGGAGAAGTAACTATTATATCAGCAGAATCACATATAAAACATATATGAATGGCCAATTACAATAATCACATAAATACTTGCAAAGTTAAACTTATGAATGCAATGATAAGATGACAGTTATCAGGCATAAACAAGCATAACAACATGAATATAATATCCAGGTGCAAGTACATAATAGACAAGAAGATGAAATCTGAACAAGTTATGGCAAAAGAAGCTTGTATTACTCAATATGAAAATGGGAAGTTGAGTTACATAATATGAAAAAGTCTCCAAAATCGAACCTTGGTTCCTATTCTACCTTTAGCTTTATAGCTTTACAATGTAGTTTTGAGATCCTGAAGACGTGGATCAAATATGCTAAAGATAGTAAATCAAAATTTAGTTGCAAAAGATGTGGAATGATCCCCAAAAATGTGGTCAATCCAAGATTTCATGGTCTTCCTCTCTTGTTGAGTGATGGTGCAGTGCAGGATAGCCTTCCAAGGCTGAATGATGACTCTCCAAGAGATACAAATTCGAATCTGTTGATGTGAGTAAGTGTCCTGATTTTCTGTCTTTGTCAAAGATACCAAAAACCTTTGAAACACCTCCTCTTTCCATAATCTATCAAAAATAGCTATTGGATTTGTCTTGACAATTCATCAAATGTTCATTCGAAGAGGTTTCAAACCTTTCCAGCTCAAAAAACTTCGATCTGTGTAAAAACTTAATCATTCTGAAAATGACAGGCTTTCGGTGGTTAACTTAAAAAGCTCCTGAGCAAATTATCTACCGAAAGCCCTGTTTTCAGTGGTTAATGAACAGTCGTCCTGTTCGCCTAAACCACCGAAACTTCAGCTTTGAGAAAACTTCAAAATTTGCAAAAATGCTTACCTTGGATCCCTTTTTGATGTTCAAGGTTTCTTGGATGAGGCAACCCTGGTTCGTGCAGATCTGTGAACTTTTACTGGCTGTGTGGAAGGCTCTGGTGTGTCTACCATGGTTGTAGCTAAGTTAGCTAGAGTTTCCAATCCAGTTTTCTCCTGTGCTGGTGATTGAAACTCTTTTAACTTCAACCTCAGAATTCTAAGTTGTCTATACAGCTTCATGTTTTCCCTGATCAATACCCTGTTCCTGTCTTTAATCTTGTCATGCTTCTCTTTGAGGGTTTGTTTTATTTTGAAAAGCTCTGCATTTCTGTCGGTCAGGTTTGTATTAGCTTTTTTAATCACCCTTTCCAGGACTTCCATTTCATAGACCTGTTGCAGGAGTTTGTTGATTTTCCGTGATCTAGCTGTTTTAGGCTTACTTGAAGAGGCTTCTGCCACTGGTGGACTGTGTGCCTTTGGAGGAGTTGGTGAAGGTAAATTGGAACAATAGTCTACACCTTGTTCAGTCTGTACATTACCCTGTGTCTCTGCCAATTCTTGTTCTGGTTCTGAATCATTGTAAGGTAGGTTTAAAGGGTTATTTCCTGTAGCAGGGTCCT
>ML787782.1:685603-701121 GCA_009831015.1 Picea engelmannii
GGAACAATAGTCTACACCTTGTTCAGTCTGTACATTACCCTGTGTCTCTGCCAATTCTTGTTCTGGTTCTGAATCATTGTAAGGTAGGTTTAAAGGGTTATTTCCTGTAGCAGGGTCCTTGGACTGCTCACCTTCAAACTGCAATTTTCTTTTGATTCTTTTATTCTTGATAGAGGATAATTCTATGGGATCTCTTTGTGGTGAGATACCTTTCCTTTTCCTATGACTGCTTTTTGGAGTAATAGTCTTCTTAGTGGCAGCCTTTTTACCCTTCTCCTGCTGTTGACAATCAGTCTGAAATTCGTTCCAGAAGAGGAAATAGTTCCAATCTATCTGCCTTTTCTTCAATGACTCCTTGACAATAAGAGTAATGAGTCCTTGGTGAGATAATCTGCTTGCCACCTTAGTGGGCTTGGCCTTGACCTGTTTAGACATTTTCATGAGGGCTTTGTGCAAGAAAAATGGTAGATTAATTGGGGCTCTGCCTATAAAATGGTTTAAAAGTTTAAAGTGATAGAACATCTCTCTATTGTATCGCCCCTCACATGTTATGTAAACAAATATTTCTTTCAACAGGGATTGCCTCTTTGGTTCCAAGTAAGACATTGGAATATCCTTCTTCCAGATCAAATCTTTATGTACAGGCAACAAGTATGACCTGAATTCGACGTTTGAAGGTATGGTAGACTTGAACCAACAGTCTCCTGACCTAGGTAAACCTGTATACTCAGCAATGGCAACTTCATCAATGATAAACTCCTCCTTTCCTATTTTAGCAGACCTCCCATCATAGGAAATGGAAAAAGACTCGGCCACTTGTTGATGAAATTTGGTTGATTTTTCACAATATGAAAATACCCCGGCCTATTTGAAGAATTCTGCCACCTTTGGGTGAGCTTCTAGGTACCAAACCCCATCCACCTCAGACCTCAAAACTGGCCCTGCTTTCGGCATTGGTCAATGTTGACTGTACCTGCGATTATGGGAAACTGAGCGTCTAGGGAGACCAAGATTCTAGAATTTAGGAACACAGAGAGTATAACTCATGGAAGAGCAGGTGGGATAGGGTGACACAAAATTCGGATCACCGAGCTCAAACACTAACCATGTTTCGGGCGACAAATGGACTGAGAGCATGCCAAAATTTTAGATTTTCGGTGGTATATTCATTTAGATTTGAAACAAGATGGGTTTTGAACTTGCCTGATAAATCGACCTGGCTTAATTGACTTGAGAGCGATCGCTGGACTCTAATGGTGCTTTGACAATCACCAGGGGAAACGAGATCAAGATCTCTGGAAACACGTTTAATTGATGAAATCGCGAACTCGCGATTATCTTAGTAATCTCCAGAATTCAAATTGACAATGAATGAGGATTTAATGAGGGATTAATGGGATCATGATAGATTGTGTACTTGTGACTGAAAATGGAAGGAGGCTTCGTGACAACATGCATGAATTTCAGTATCACCACCGTGTCTAGATTTTGAAAAGACAAATGCGGTTGAAAGGACAACATGAGCTTCAAACTTTCGGATAGACACCATTAGAACGTGCATACCTTCCAACTTGACGAGATTTCGATGGTTACGTTTTCATCATTGTGCCAACTTGACAGCTGGTTCATGTGAAAGCACGGGCTTTCCATTTTTACCATTGAAATGCTTTTGGTGGTTAACCGCATTCTTGCTTTGACCTCTTAACTACCGAGAACAAAGGCTTTCGGTGGTTAATGAGCGCACTTCAGGCTCGCCTAAACCACCGAAACCTGAGATTCTTATTTTTGCTTGACCAAAACAAATCCGAAATTTCTTTTGAGCTTATTTACAGAATACAGACTATCTAACCTACTTACAAAAATTTAGGAATAAAATTTAGACCACAACCTATCACCTCAAAAGCAAAATTTCCACCAACTTATCTGAGGAGATAACAATATCTATAATATTCTTCAAAGTGTCCACCTTCACCAACGACACCTTATCTTCAAGCATGTCTCTCACAAAGTGATACTGAACATCAACGTGCTTTGTCTTAGAATGATAACATGGGTTCTTTTCCAGAAAGATTGCACTCTAATTGTCACAATCTAACCTTATAGCTCAATGTACAAACCCAATACTTGAACACAACCTCTATAACAATACAACTTCCTTACTCGCATGAGTATATTTCAGGTATTCAACTTATGTAGTTGAGAGTGTTGCTACATATCGTCTCTTGCTCATCTAACTGATTGCTCTTCTAAATAGGTTAAACACATAACCACTTGTAGATCTTTTACAATTGAGATCTCCATCCTAGTCTACGTCAACAAATCCATATATCTCCAACACACTGTCTGCACTAGGTCTTCCTTTGTAGAAAATTCCATATAGAAAATTCCATAATCTATAGTGTAATGCAAATATCTGAAAACCCTCTTTATGGTTGTCCAATGTTTCTTTCCTAGTTTTGACATATACTTGCTCAAATATCCCATTGAATATGCAACGTATGGTCTAGTACAAACCATTTCGTACATCAAGAAGCCAACAATACTAGGATAAGGAACACGAGACATGTTCTCTTCCTATTTCTGTTTCATGGGACACTGATTTGCAGATAACATTACACCTACATTAATATGGACCTCAATTGATTTATATTCTTGCATATTAAATATTTGCAATATTGTTTCAACATATTTCCTTTGATTGAACCAAAGTTTCTTATTTTCTCAATCTCTTTTAATTTCCATGCCCAAAATAAAATTTGCAGCACCAATATCTTTCATATCAAATTTAGAAGAAAATTGAGTTCTTACCTCCTTGATGATTTCCTTATTGTTTCCAATCAACAACATATCATCAACATACAACACCACATAAAAAAAGTGATATCCAACTAATTTGAAATACACACGGTGACCAACTTTGCTCCTTGTGAAACCAAGTCCCAAAATGTAAGTATTAAACTTTTGATACCACATCCTTGGAGATTCCTTTAATCCATACATGGATTTTTTCAACTTGCAAACCAACTCTTTCTTACCCTTCACTACAAAACCTTCTGGTTGTTTCATGTATATTTATTCTTCAATATCCTCATGTAAGAATGTTGTCTTTACGTCCATCTATTCTACTTCAATATCAAACTAAACAGTAATATAAAAAATAAATATAATAGAAGTCAATTTAGTAACAAGAGAAAAAATGTCACCAAAATCAATTCCCTCTACCTAAGAATATCCCTTTGTTACTAGGCGAGATTTATACTTCTCCACTTTATCTTCCACATTCAACTTATTTTTAAACACCCATTTTCCACCAAGGAGATTTCTTCCAGCCGACAAATCAACTAGATCCCAAGCATCATTTTTATCCAAGGCCGCCATTTCCTTAACCATGGGCTTCTTCTAGAGTTTACCATCCTCGAAATCCACTACCTCCCTAACAGTTCTAGGATCATCATTGGTAATAGGAAAGTCAAAACTAGAATGGAAATAAGGTGGAGTATAACTTTCTAGTTGTCTTCTTTTCCGTTCCTCTTCTTCTTTAGATTCATGTTCTTTCGTCGAGTTAGATCCTTCACCCTCCAACTCAAACTCTATTGTCTCTAGTTCTTTTTCTTTTGGTGGGATTTTCTATTTGGGAACGTTTTTAACCTCTTTAAAGACAAAATCATGACCGTAGACAACCTTCTTAGTTTATGGGTTCCAAAGTTTATAACCTTTTAAACCATCCTTATAATCAATAAAGATACACTTTTCAATTTTATTATCTATCTTAATCATACTTTCCTTTGGAACATGTACATAAGCATCACAACCAAAAATTTTGAGATGTTCAAGAGAGAGTTTTTTACTATTCCACGCGTCATGTAGAGTTTTGCCCACCAACACTAATGGGGTGATCGATTTACTAGGTAACATGCAATATCCATTGCCTCTACCCAAATTTCTTTTCCTAACTCAACACCACTCAACATGCTCCTTGATTTTTCCATCAACGTCCTATTCATCCTTTCTGCAACCCCATTCTGTTGAGTTGTTTATGGAAAGTAGTCTTTTGCCTTACTATATCACACTTCTTATAGAATTCCTCAAATTCATTCTCGTAGAACTCTCCACCTTTATCTATCCTCAACACCTTTATTTTCTCCTATATTTGATTCTCCACAAGAGCCTTAAAATCTTTAAATTTACCAAAGACCTCATATTTCTTTCGGAGGAAAAAATCCATGTATTCCTCAAGAAATCATTGATGAACGAAACATGGTACACATATTTACTTATTGATGGAACATGAACAGGTCCAAACACATCAATATGTACTAACTCTAAGATTCTCTTTACTCTTGTAGCACCATATGAAAATATCACCTTATTATGTTTACATATATGCAATCTTCATAGAAATCAAAATCTAGTGTGACATCAAACATACCTTCAACCATACCTTTACCATGTAGTAATCAAAGGCCCTTATCTCCAATATGTCCTAGTCTTTGGTTCCACAACATTGTCTTTTCTTCAAAGATAGTAGGGGTTTTATCTTCTTCATTTCCACCCTCAGGAACAACATAATTGTTACACCCATTACCGCTAGTGTTTCCCAACAATTTATACATAGTTCCATTTCAAACTCCCCTCATCAACACCATTACTCCTTGAACCATTTTGCAGGTATTTTTTTAAACATTGTATGCACACCTGCATCACTCATATTACTTACATATATCAAGTTTCTAGCGAGTTTTGGAATGTGCAAAACCCTAGGGAGTGTTATAATCCTTCCATCCTTGAGCCGCAACCTGAATTTTCCTCATCCTATGATTCTGGCTGTTGAGTCATCCCCTAATAAAATATCACCTCCATTATACTTTTCATATTAAGAAAACCACTCCCTATGAGGATTCATATGAGAAGAAGCACATGAATCGATCAACCATTCATCATGATGTGCTTGAAGAATCCAAGTACACATCCCTCCTTCTTATGATGAGGTCTTCCCTTATGTGGAAGGAACATCATCATATTCCTTCCCTCTCTCAACACTTTAAGATCTACAATCCTACTTGCAATGCCCAACTTTACCACATTTCCATAATTTCCTTAAGGATTTTCCTGGAGATTTAGATCTACCTTTAGATTTAGATTTCCCACTCGAGGAATTATTTTTATTTCTATCTAGGGAACTCCCTCTTATAGATAAGGCATATGTGCTTTGACTATCCATGGTTTTCCTCCTCATTTCTTCCAATAGCAAGGATGAAACTACATCATCAAATTTTAATGTGGTTCCATTACTCTCAATAGATACTACAAAACTATCCCATGAGTTTGAAAAAGAACATTGTACACTAATGCACTTATCTTCATCATAAATTTTAATGTCGACAGACAACAACTGACTTACCATAGTGTTGAAGGCATTTAGATGCTCTTTCGTCAAGTCTCCATCATTCATCCTCAAGAGGTACAACTTATTCCAATGGAAAAGATTGTTTACTAGAGACTTTGACTTATACAAAGCCCCTAACTTATCCCATAATTCCTTGACTGTGGCTTCTCCCGAGAGATTCAATAACACTAAATTTAAAAGACAAAATCATATTTTTCTCTTTTCCTTCCTATCCAACTTCATTCAATCTCATGTCGACATACCCGTAGGTGCAATACTAGGATCCACAACGACCCACTATTCCTTATCTACTAGAAGATCCCCCATCTTCAACTTCCATAGCTCAAAGATTTGCCCATTAAATTTATCGATCTCAATTTTAGAATCACTCACCATCCTATTTCACCACAAGAATTACCACTACAAAGCTCCCAATAAAACCAGGTTTATCATAGACCCAAGGTAATAAAATCCTTAGCAAAAAAGGCATCCCCCTGAAGCCAATAATTGCTCTGATACCAAATGTACATTTTAAATGTTTATAGTATAGCAATGCACATACAAATCCTTTATAAAAAATAAAGAAAACAATAGCAATCACACATAGTATTTAAAGAATTATCCTAGAAACCCTTAACTGGGAAAGCTAGAAAAATGTTTATAGCCACACCTCTAACTCTCATTGTTTTAACTTCACCATTTACATATACAACATATATGATTATGTAGCTTCCCAAACCTTGATTCATTGAATTGGATTATATTATAACCTTAATTCCTTAACTAGAATTAGAAATCCATGGGCCGGAAAATAGTGTGCCAAAAATTGCCCAATTTTTTTTTTTCGGTGGCTTCGGCCCCCCTTGCATCCCACCTGAACAAGGTGGGATGTCACCCCCACTACACCCTCCGCAATGTATCACGTGTGGAGCTAATCATGCAAAAAATATAACACATACCCAACACCATGATATTTCATGTTACCATTCACTCCCTTAAATCAAACAAAAAATCAGATATGCTTATTGTTATCACATGATTTGTACTTATGCAAAGCCCACCACAAGATCCCCGAATCTTGTGTAACTATGGAAGAAACTACCACTGTCACCCTAGTAGTATCTTTTCTCATTTTAGTGACGGAGGAGGTCCACCACAAGGGAGGCTTCCCTGGTGACATCAAGGGATCAAATAGCAAGTTTAGTAGCCAAGCCTACCGCCCCCTATATTTATCACCAGTCAGTTGGTCTAGGAAGGTAAGAGAGGTTGTAATGTAGTTTGTTTTACCTGCCTAGAACAAGAACACTTTGCAACATATATATAACAATTTCCAAGCTAAAGTATGCAATAATTACCTCCTTTAGACACTAGACAAGTTAACTAGCTATGGTTGTTGCAAATTGCACTAGTAAACCAATCTTATAACAACAATGAATAATTTGCAACAACAACAACAATTAGTGCTAAAAAATGTAGCAATTTAACATGAAAAGTGTTGGGGCAGACCCATGGTTCAACACTTCAACAACGCACCAACAAAACCCTAACTACCGACCCTTTCGGCAACACCTGCGAAGCAGATGAAGTCTCACCCGAGGTAGAGGCAGGGGGGTTGTAGGACTCAAGTGTCTACAACCAAGCTAGGACACAGATATGTGATTACAATACCTGAAAAAGCACTTAGTCAAAAACATGCATTAGTTCTTGAACCTTATTCACATCGTAGGTTAAGCCCTTATTATAGATCAATGCAGTAGCAATCAAGATTACGCACATCTAATTATTTAGCACATAGCATTAGCTCAGTTCTCGCATCCAAATATCATACATCACTAAGCATCCACAGATCTATCTATCATACATCAAGATCAGTGCACTAAGCAGATAAACACATAAACAACATGAAAAATATGGCACAAAGAACATCAGAACATAGGATATACGTGGTTCACCCCAGTGTGAGGCTACGTCCACAAACTTCTTCTTCTCTTCTTTATTAATCTTCAATCTTTCTACATTCTGCGGCTCCTGTGCACAAATCCATAGAGCGCAACATAAGCCCTTATTATAGATCAATGTAGTAGCAATCAAGATTAAGCATATCTAATCATTTAGCACATAACATTATCTCAGTTCTAGCATCCAAATATCATAAAGCACTAAGCATCCATAGATCTATCTATCATACATCAAGATCAGTGCACTAAGCAGCGAAACACATAAACAACATGATCAATATTGCACAAATCACATTAGAACACAGGATATACGTGGTTCACCCCAGTGTGGGGCTACGTCCACCAACTTCTTCTTCTCTTCTTTATTAATCTTCAATCTTTCTACATTCTTCGGCTCCTGTGCACAAAGCCACAAAGCACAACCCCGCAGAGGACATAAGATCTACGCGCAGCCCGCCAGATCCTCCTTCCCAAAATCAGGTCAGGTACAGAGCCAACTCCTTATTAGCACAAAGCCTTACACAGTCTGTGCACAAAGCCTCTTACAATTCATTGCACTAAGCCAAAGCAACTCAATACAACACTTAGCTAGCACTTTTACATATTCTTGCACGAAGCCAACTTAGACCACTCTCACTCTAAGTCCTATCTACTTATTGATACATTACAAAAAGGCCTAAACATCGGTAAACCCATGGGCCGACATCCCATACCCGTTACATAAACCCTAAAAATCCCAAAAACCCACAAAATAAGTGAGATCCCGCGATCTCAGCTCCGCTTGGGTGCTCCATTTTTGACCAGCCTGTCGAAGTCCCAAAAATGGTCAAACATGACGAATGTTTCCTCAAAACTTGGTCAAGGGCCAACATGCCCCCAACACTCACCTATGACTCGTCTCGAGTCACTCAGATCTGAGCAGTGTTGCTTTGAATGCCTCGAGCTTAGATCGAGATACCTTGACTTGCTGCTTCGCTAGAGCCTCTTTCTCGACGAACTCCTGATCACTTGTGTGGTGACAGGCCCTTCCAGGCACTGTTCCATTGTTGCAACCAATTGGTCTAGTTGCGAGCCTTATCTTTCAAATTCTTCAAAAATCATCCAGGCTTCGTCCTGCACCGGTTGGAGTCTCTGTGTCACCTCCATGAATTTTCTTTGGATGGAAGTAACCTGCTGCTAGACTGCGCGCTGCTCCTGTGACCTCTTCATCTTCTCAACTGCAGTAAGCAGCTTCATCTGTTCTTGTATAGTGGATGCCTGCTGCTTCGCCTCCTGGAGTTATGCTTCCAATTTCCTCAGCTCTGGATCTTCTGCAAGACGCTCATAGGTCTATGGACTTCGATCACTTAGTTTCTTACACTCTTAGGTGATTTCCTTAATTCTTTCTACTATGTTCCTAGAAGCTTCTTCCCTCTGATCACACACTTCTTGCGGAGTGCTCAACACTGCTTGGATTTCTAGCTCCATTACTCTTGCTTGAAGTTACTGAATGGCCTCAGCGAGCTTCCCCACGTGTATCTCGACTGAATCTTCTTCCTCCTACGCCAAGACTGACACAAACTGCTTTAGTCACTACCTCCTTGATCGCAATCTGCTATGCGAGCAGTTGGTCTTTTTCTTCCTGTATCTTCACATTGTTCTGCTCGAACTTCGCCTAAATTTCATTTTTCTCCTTCTGCGCAACTTGAAGTTGCTCTAGGACCTCCTCCTTTTCTTTCTTTAAGGCCTCTGTGGTTGCTCCTTTTCTACTTGGACACGACAGAGTCAAGCCTTGGTTGCATCTGCTAATCTTCGTAATTGGGTTGGCTCATCCCCCAATTCTACACTTTCTACTGAAGAAGCCACAATAGGCACTGCACAGCTTGAATGGATAGCTTGTTGTATATCCTTGAGCTCCTTCTCTATTCTGTCATACAATGTTTCTTGCTTTGCTTCGTGTCTCTGCAGGATATCCTCTGAAGCATCATCTACGGCTACGATGATGATATCAACATCATCCACTGTGTTTACATTCTTCGACTGGGGTTTATTGGTGTAGGCCTTATTTCTTGTCGAGGTTTTCTGCAGAGAAACCTTCCTTTTCTTTGATGTCTCGACCTCTGTAAGGGGGTCCTTTGGCGGTGTCACTTCACCTTTATATTGCTTGTCTCCTTCTTCCCCTCCTTCCTCTTGGTTCACTTTGTCTCCTCCTCTTCCTGTGGGTGAATTGGGCCTACTTTCCTCCGATTCACTGTCCTTCTCATCAATTTTTATGTCCCGCACTTCCTCCTTTTTCTTCTTTTCTTTGTGCTGCTCTCTCCATCATACTCAGTCCAGGTGACTAAAGGACTTCTGATGATGTCGGGGTCAGAGAGTTTTTCATCTTCGATCGGTACAAGGAATTATGTTGGCCATTCCTTACTGATCTCTTCCATGTCTTCATCGGTCAATTTATAATAAGACTGCAACTCCTCCTTACTTTCATCTTTGCACATGATGATGTAGATGAAGTGTCGGTCTACGCGGAACTTCGCTAGTGGCCTGTATTGATGCAAAGTATTCGGGGTCATCCGTGGGAATCATTCAATGGCGTGCTTCAATTGTAGGTAGTAAGCGTGGAACACCACATTCAATTGCCACTGCTTCACCATATCACTCGTGTACCACAAGGTGGAGAACCTTGTGGCGAACGACTTGACTTCTGGGAAGGATGCTCCTTTCGGCATTTGCCAAGCGACAAATGTAATCAGTACCAATAGCCAACTAAAGTGAAACTCATACCCTTGATCTTGCGCTTCACGAAAATCCTTTTCCAGCTCGTTGACAAGGTGACTCGCCCAATTCATCTGCATTCCTTCTACGCATTTCCCTGCGAGGTCCACTATGAACCCTGTGACTTTTGTCGGCTAGTTCTTTTTGATGAGCTTGGTAGCGATCAATTGGCAAGCAAGGCGCACTGCGTCATCTTGGATGGAGGATACCTTGTAGCCTCAATTTCCCTTCTCTACATCACCATAGTCTTCTTTTATACGATGGGCCAAGGAGCAATTTGCATCCTTCCCTAGGTAGAGCTGATGAGGGTCTGATCCCTGCATGCTCAATCTAGTGATCAGGTGGATCAACGTCGGATCCACAATGATGCACTTATCTAACCAAAGATAACCTCCATGATAACACGACAATAGGAGTTTAACGCAAGCATTAACCTCTTGATGTTGGTCGAAGTGGGGGATCTTCATCACGTTCAAGATCGTGGATTGCGCAAGCTCCTTAATCCACGGCTTGGGAACTATTTTGGGCTTCTTCCCAGTTGTCTCCATCGGATACCTATGCGGCACGAGCATCGCATAGTTCTTTTGGTCTTCGAGGTTGAACTCATTGATCTTGAGAGCTGGGATCAGTCTCAATTGGGGTCCAACTACACGTATCCCCTTTGGGAGGTATGCAGTGATCAACGTGTATTCAAAATCATGCGGGATGATATGGTGGTTAACCGCGTCAGCCAAAGGCAGGATCTAGTCTGGCAAGACCGTCGAAATCTGCTTTGCGTTAGCCAGATGATCACGGTGTTTTCTTCATTTCTTAGCAGTGGGGCCAGAACGTCGTCCAGTCAATGGGGATGCTTGCAATCCACCAGTCGATGATTCCTGTATTCCTATAGACATGACTCTCTCAGCCATGAGGTCTATCAAAATCTCCTCCACAGACTTCTCTTGTGCACTATGCTCGCTTGACATTCACACTTGTAATCAAGGACATCGAGTAGGCGAACATACAGACAATTTAATCAAACAGACGACAAGGTCTAGAAAACACAATGCGATATGAAATCAATTCTATGTTAGCTCGGTTATCTCAGTTTGCAAAAAGTGGTCCCAGCGCAACATCCGACGAGTTAAATAAGCAACATTATAATAGATTCCTCCAATGGGCAGGAATGCCTCAATCAATATGAATCGGGTTGTTATGGCACGAACCCAACGGTCCAACGATGGTCTTTCCGGCAATAACTGCATTTCTAATCGTTCTAGAGCATCATTCTAATGGTCGGTGCACCTCCAATGGTCATATATCTTCACTGTGGTGAAGTGCCATTCTGCGTGGTTCTGCTATTCCGGTGAGGTTCAAGTTCTGCCAGCCTGCCTTCTGCGAAGTCTTCTCTAGAACTTCTTGCAGTTTTTCTAACTTTGCTTTCTTCTTAGTGAGATTTCTTGCCTTCTTTCCTGTGATTTGAGTCTCTGGATTCCTCTTTCCATTCTTATTCTTATCTTCTCTTAGCGTAGTAACTTCACACTACTGATGTTATTTCAGAGGGTTCAAATGTAATACCTCTTCTCTTACTATCTCTGGGGTGGATGCACTTATTTCCTACATGGACAGGTTCTTTAAGCCTTCTTATGTTCTTTTAATTTCGACAACTAATTATCTGGCCCTCTGTTGCTTCAATTTATCCTCTTGTTCTTCTATTATTCACTCTAGTTTTCTAGCTATGAGGTCTCTTAATTATTGCTTCTTATGTTCTGTAGCTTCCTCCTCTGCTTTCCTTCAGATCTGATCTTTCTCAATTCAAGTCTTTCCTACTAAAAGGGGGAAAGGGGTGTTGTTCTCAACAAACTTAATGATTTCAAATTCTTCTTCGGTCGATGTTTCATGAGAAATCATAGGTACATTAGTAACTCTTCCACATAGGGTTATCATCTTTCCTTTAAACAATCTTATCCTTCCCAATGAAGGAACCATAACAGGCTTTCCCAAAATTTCCCAAGTGCTTTCTGGCATGATATGCACTTGTGTTTCCTCATCCAAGACACACTCTATGTCGAAGTCTCTTATTCTTGTTTCTATGTGCTGCTTCTCTTTTAATATCTCTGGTAAACTGATGTCTCTGTGATCATTCAATGTTTCTTTCATCTGTAATAACATAGTCTCTGATTATTTGTGGTTCTCTAACATATCCATAGTCCCTTGGCCTTCTTTATAGTTTTCTTGTCTCATGTTCATCTTTTCAACTTTGGCAATCATTCTAGGGCAATCCTCAACTTCATGGCCAATAGCTTTACAACAGAGATGAATAGGACCTATACCAGGGAATTCCTTAGCAAGATGTCCCGGTCTTCTGCAATTATAACACAGTGTCAATCCTCTCTTTCTTTTAAATTATCCCCAACCCTTACTATACTACGCACTGGGATCATAGTGATGGACTTGCAATCTGCAAAAATTCTTTCTAGGTTCCTGCATCCACTTGTTAGTCCAAAAATTCTTTCGATGCATAGGAATAACATATCTTTCACTATCTCTATCAAATTTATCCAGATCAAGTCTTTCTTCTAGCTGTGCCCTAGTTTTCAAGCTAGGACAAAATCTATCAAACATACCTATATTCATACTTTCAGAGAAAAAAATTCCACTTATCTTACCTTTACCAGAGCACAAATCTTTAAGATCTTACCTCTTTTCTTCAAATCGGGCTTCTCTCTTAGTATAGAGCTTCACAAGTTAAGTAGAATACTGGGCACTGCAGCAACAGATCTACACACAAAGATTTCTCTTTTTCTCAGTTCCCATCAATCACAGTTTTAGGTCCCGGCAACAGATCTACGCACAAAGATTTCTCTTTTTCTCAGTTCCTAGCAATCATAGTTTCAGGTCCCGACAACAAAACCATTTTTTGGCACAGGGGCAGACCTAGGGTTCAACACTTCAACAAAGCACCAACAAAACCCTAACTACCGACCCTTTCGGCAATAAATGCGAAGTAGATGAAGTCTCACCCGAGGTAGAGGCAGGGGGGGTTGCAGGACTAAGGTGTCTACAACCAAGCTGGGACACAAATCTGTGATTACAATACTTGACAAAGAACTTAGTCAATAACATGCATTAGTTCTTGAACCTTATTCACATCACAGGTTAAACCCTTATTACAGATCAACGTAGTAACAATCAAGATTAATCACATCTAATCATTTAGCACATAACATTATCCTAGTTATAGCATCCAAATATCATAACGCACTAATCATCCACAGATCTATCTATCATACATCAAGATCAGTGCACTAAGCAGATAAACACATAAAAAACATGAGCAATATTGCACAAAGCACATCATAACACAGGATATACGTGGTTCACCCCAGTGTGGGGCTACATCCACCAACTTCTTCTTCTCTTCTTTATTAATATTCAATCTTTCTACATTCTTCGGCTCCTGTGCACAAATCCACATAGCACAACCCCACATAGGATAGGATATCTATGCGTAGCCCGCTAGATCCTCCTTCACAAAATCAGGTCAGGCACAAAGTCAACTCCTTTTTAGCACAAAGCCTTACACAATATGTGCACAAAGCCTCTTACAATTACTTGCACTAAGCCAAAGCAACTCAATACAACATGTAGCTAGCACTTTTACATATTCTTGCACGAAGCCAACTTAGACCGCTCTCGCTCTAAGTCCTATCTACTTATTGATACATTACAAAAAGGCCTAAACATGGGTAAACCCATGGGCCGACATCCCATACCCGTTACATAAACCCTAAAAATCCCAAAAAGCTTGCAAAATAGGTTAGATCCCGTGATCTCAGCTCCACCTGGGCGCTCCATCTTCAACCAGCTTGTCGAAGTCCCAAAAATGGTCAAACATGACCAATGTTTCCTTAAAACTTGGTCAAGGGCCAACAAAAAGTAAGCGTTCATCAAGCACAAAATTATCCAATTGCTATAATAAATTTATGAACAAGTTAGGCCACCTTTAGATGAGTGTATGCAACAATTTAATGTATTTTTAGATGGTTGTAGCAAACTTTTATAACAACAACATATGATATAATGAGTTTACCAGGGTTAGAGTTAATAGAGTTGGTAGAACACTTGAGAGACTTGGAAAAGAGGTTTTATCAATCACTTTCACCACAAGAGTTACTTCTAGATTAATGCCTTTACAATTCTAAGGCTATGGAGTCTCAAATGCATCCAAGCTTGAAGGTTGATCTAATTTAAACCAAGAGGTAGATTCCAAACCCTAAGGTGCAAAGACATTGGGGCCTTAGGCTTTAGACTTTGAGGAGAAGGACGTGTATGGTGCAAGCACTTTTGGGACCTATATATTGTTTCTCCCTTCTTGTATCTTCTATTAGGTCAAAGATCAATTGTCTAGGGATAAAATCATAAAGTGCTAGCACTTTAGGGCTCTAGGGTTCTAACCCTAGCAAGGAAAATTCACAAATTGTGGACAAATAAAACTTTGTGAGAGGAAGAAGCACTTATGTTCCTCCCTTAGGGTTTCAACAAATAAGAATCATTGCAACAAAATATAAATTTCATCATTTACATCAACAACATACCACAAAATTTGCATAAAATTACTTACCTCATCCAAGAAAATATGAGCATTTAACCCTAATTGAATAAATATCCATCCAAAATCAACAAACCATCCACAAGAGATCCATTCCAAGCATAGTGCATGAGAGGGAAAGACCATAACCCCAAATGGGCCGGAAATTTCAGAAGTAGTCCTCCACAAAGTGGTGAGAAATGATCATGAAATAATAAGAGCTAGAGATAACCTTCTTATATGAGGATAGCCTAGCACATTTTCCCACAAACATAACATAATTTTAAATCCAAGTGGGGCCGACCCCTCATTATCCATTTACGAAATTTAATAAATGTAAAAAACATAATAAATGAGTCACACATGTGAGGCATCGATCCTCCTTAGGAAAGTGGGGGGGCCTCCAAAGGCCACATGGCACTAATATAGAGTGGAGTGGGGGGAAATGATGTATCTTCCCACTCAAAATCATCCCATCCACCATTAGTACCCCAGGTGTCCACCAAACCCTAGCTTCATCATGTTCGACAACACAGGTATTCCAACAGAGGACGAACACCTTCAGTAACCACTCACATAACCAGATCAAAAATCAACACACCGATGTTTTCACGTGGTAAAACCCCTACGGGGAAACATCCACGGCCCCAGCCAACGTGGCCACTTGGAGCAGTTTATTAATGCAAAGAAAAAGATTACAGAGAAATTTTACAAGAGAGTTTCTCACAATCGATCATCGGAAAATGACCCTCCATGCTCTTTAAATAGAGATCATGGACCAATCAGGTGTTAAGACACGGATCAATGGCCGTTAAGATCGAGGAGAGTATGAACCGTCAGATCACTCTATGTC
>ML787782.1:720027-744601 GCA_009831015.1 Picea engelmannii
ATATATATATATATATGTATTAATCCAATTATGAACAAGATTGATGCATTCCAACATGAGTGAATACAACATCGCTTTGATCAATGCCCACATTTTATCGCACTCCAACAACAATATAATTTACTACTCTAGCATTAAAGTCAAACCAACAACAAGTATAATGTATTGCTCCAACAATGAGTAAGAACAACGATGTTGTGGTTACAAGGTAGTATCCCCCCATCAAGATATGTAAATAAGTATGCTCATATTATGCCAATAGCTACCAAGTCATTTTCTTCCTCTAAAACTCAACAATTGACATAAGAATGACCACATATTTGTTTTATATGGTTGGTTTTGCATTTTGTCTCTTTTGCTTAATTCCCATTCGCTTTCTTAAGAATGGTCTCACTCCCTACCAAGGCCCATGTGAGTATAATCTAGCACAACACAAGTAATATATATGTATATATCAGTGGCTCTAACTTTTAATTAAAGATGAGAGAAACAAAAAAGTGCCAAACATATTGATAATAAGACAAACTCAAAAAAGTGCCAACGATTGGTTAGTGAAATGTTAGAATTACAGCACACACGTTTCCAATTCAATAATTCATTTGTTGCCTATAGGCATTCATCCAATCAAACAGTTAAAGTGGAGGATACTACCATGCATTACATAGTAGAGAACACCCTTGTTGATGCCTATGACCTACGTACATAATAAAACTATAGGATTTAATGATTACGGATGGGATATAGGAGAGGTGTATGGTCTTAATCCTTCATAAATTGCTATGTACATGCCCATCAAATAATGCCCACTTCCTGACTAAGTGAAAACACTCTCCATAATCCTGACTAAGTGCGAACACTCTCCATATTCCATATGAGAACACAAATAGAAATTTGGGCAAGCAATTGCAACAACTATACTATTACAACCATAAATATCACTTAAAACAATTAATTGGATGGTATGAGTTTCATGGCTATTGTGTTTAGCAAGATAATGGAAAAACATTGATTCTCAACATAACTACGCCCCATTAGATTGCATTTTTCCTAACAAAAAATTAAATTACAACTGATAATAACAATACCATCACATAGAGATAACACAAAAATAAAGTACACATATTAGACATAACAATCCATCATAATGAATACAAAGATTTTACCCTGGAAACCCAAACAAGAAAACCAACATTCAATGGTTGCTCAACTTTCATTTCAACAATCTTAGGTTATAATGTAGTTCATGGCTCTATGGTCGTTCAACAATTCACATAGCTTCTTCTCCTTTTAATTCTCTCCCCCTAGCCAAAATACCCTTTGAGAGTCAAGTTACAAGAAGATATAGGAGAGTTGGGGAATAATGTGAAGGCCAAGAGTCTGGGCTTTCATTTCTCATTCCTATCTCTCTTTTCCTCTGCTATTTTCAATTCTTTGTTTTATTTAATTCTTCATTTTTCCTCTCTTTTGTCTCATTTAATTTTTAGCACTTGCATTGTATTTTATTATTTTCCTACTCATTAATTTCCAAATTTCACTTAGGTACTAATCCTTACAACTATTGTCTTGCGTTCAAATCTATTTCAAATCACTACGTGAACTTGTTCCACATAAATCAGAGTTGACAACAATTATAACAACACTACAACAATAGGTATAATAACATCTAAACAACCCTTTAGATTCCTCAATGAAGATGCTAAGTCACTCAAGAATTGTCTTTTTACTTATGTCAAATCATTAAGACATATATTGTTGTAAATGACAATACATGAAGAACATATATGGCTTAAAATAAAGTTTGGAAAATGCAAGTTTTGGATAGCTGGGTTACTTCATTTATATACTCAATATGAAGTAGATGTACAAACCATAGCCTTCTCTCAAGGCTAGTACATTTCCACTAGCTCTTCAAAACCCAAGCTAGGGAAAAAACAAAAACTTGAGCTCAATCAAGGAGCTCCAATGTACACAAATTACTCCAACACATCCTCCAAGGTGAGACATCCTCTTCTCTTATTTTTCTATTACAAAATTATCCTATGGTTTTATAACAAAACCCTAATCTCCAATCTCCAAGGGATAAATCCTAACCCTATACCTCCAAGATACTCCAAGAAGACCAAGAAATCCTAGCAACTCAAGAGAAAGAAAGATCAAGTACAAGGAGAGAGAGAGAGAGAGAGAGAGAGAGAGAGAGAGAGAGAGAGAGACCCTCCAAGATACTCCAAGAAGACCAAGAAATCCTAGCAACTCAAGAGNAGAGAGAGAGAGAGAGAGAGAGAGAGATTAGTGCACACTCTTTCATTGTTGTCTAGGTCACATCTCATCACAAGAGTGAATACAAGTGAGTGAATGAGTGATGGGTGAAGAGGAGTGTTGTGCATATTAGAGGAGGGAATTAGGCCCTAGATAACATGGAGTTGCTTGGATTCCTATTTGAAGGCTTGGAGTTGGCTTAGGAAACCCTAGGCTATGAAAGTGTTCTTGCAAAGGGAAACTAACTTAGCATAGTGCATTGTTTAGAAGGATGGATGGAGCCCATGGTGGCTTATGGCAAAGGCATGTGGACTTACCTTGTGTAACTACATCATATTTAAGGCCTTATTATGCACATCATCACCTTGGAGCATGACAATAATATTCTTTTGATCTTGGAGAAAAATCAGATGAGAACAATTTAAGCTAATATAACCACTGGCTAAAAATTTCCATTGATGTCCCAAAATAATAGAATAATTCCCTACTTCCATGTCAACTACCTAAAAGTTTACAGAGTTCAAAATGTGCACACATGACTATGGTAAGTTATTTTATTTGTTCAATTGTTGGTTTTACGTTCTTATTAAGTGTGAGCTTGTTACTCACTTCATTGGTATAAGAAATATCGAATTGGTCCATAATGATCTTAGAGATGACATTTAATTGTAAGCCGATATCGATTAGACAAGAATGAGTAATTTTACCCATTATCTTCATTGAAACATAGAAAGAATGTTACTTAAGCTTAGATTTAATACTTGTTACTGTATCTACCTCATATTCCTATATTTATTCTTGTAATATCACGGTATTGGCAAATAGAAGCACTACTACCACTTTATTTGCATTGTAAACATTTGTTTGTCTGATATATTCTATTATAACTATGGTATAATAAGCATTATTACCTCTTTCCCATGCTTTGTCAATCAAGAATGATTCACATTTTATGTTCCTTGTCACAAAAATTACACCATACATAGGTCATAGAGGGTTCTAGATAAAAATAATTAGGCCTTGTCAACATTTGTAAAGGAAGAAGGGTAGGAGGCCCAAGATTAACTATGAAATTGTGTTAGAATAAAATCATTATATTATTCATGTATTAAATGAGTTGCAACAAATGGAAATGCCAGTTTTCTAACTTGGATTCTTGATAGGCAAGTTATTTTTAAGGCTTTGCTCTTCAAATTCGAGGCAAGTTTGTAAAGTAAACCCTAAATTGTCTGCATTCTTCTCTTCTAACCCATTTCAATAAGAAAAGGGTAGAATATTATAATGGTATACCAGAACTCTTGGGTGAGTTGGGAAAATAACCTCATGAATCTTGTTAAATAGCTTCATAAGCCTAAGATTGAGGGCCTTAATGGTTTCAAAGTGTTTAAATGATAACTTGTTGTAGTTTTTCATGTATATAACAAGATTTTCCATGTACTAAAAAATAGACTTAAACCAATAAGTCAACTCAAACCAAGTATTAAAGACATAATCATGGAGTTCAAAGAATTCAATAACAACCATGCCTTCTAAGAAATTGACAAAGAGTATCATGCATGTACCATTGTATTGAGTGCAAATATTATCACATGAATTTGAAAATGCAACCAGGTAATCATTTGTGCTAGTAACTCCATTTGTTGAGAACTTGGGTAAATGGCTTTATATTTAGGTAAGGGAGTAGTAACTTGAGAAATATTCAAAGTAGAGGATATATGCCATGGTGTTGCATTGATATCCACCTTGTACTGAAATATGTCAAGCTTCTTAGTCACCTTTTTAGTATTATTAACACTATATTGGGATTAAATTTCCTAAGCATGCTTCTAATAGTAGTGGAACCTAAATAATGGGGACTACTAGACCTAAAGGTAGAATGAATATGTGAGAAAAAAGTCACGGTTACAACATGATTAGATCTAGAACTAAGGATATAAGATTCAAAATCTGGAAGGAAATTGGTCACAAGGATTTCAAAATTATCTAAGCTGACCCATATCCTTTGTTTGATCTCAGTAATAGGCCCAACCTTAGGAGCTTCACCTTGGATTCTTCAAGATTTCCTAGGAGGGGCGATCATAAACAATTTTCATGTAAGAATAGGAAAAAATTAAAGGAACTAGGAAATGTCATTATTGGTATGGTCACCATTTATGTTGATGTTTGAGTTGGACAATTAATAATTAACATAGAAAACAATTTTGTATAATCAGTCAAGAGGAAAAGGAGAATTAAACCCAAAATTCTTTAAGCCCCAAAACCAATATTCATGAGAAGATTAATTTGTTAGAAAAGTTAGTGGAGCCCTTCCTCCTTATAAGTACTAGGACTCCTTAAAATGTTTGCTTTATTGATTTCAAATGTTTCTTAACTTAGTGAAATAATCTAGGTAAAGACATATTAAAATAGGTTAACATTAATGTAATGCCAAGCTACATAAACTAAAATCAAAGAAGCATGAGACACATGTAAAATGATATATATATATATATATATATATATAATCACTACTTGAGATAAAATTTGAAATAATGTAAAAGAAAAGGAAAGAAAGAAAGTGACATCATTAAATTACAAGAGAACAATAGATGTGCCCTAGAAAAATGATTTTGTTATTTTTTTTAATATATAGCGAGATAACATCGCCTAATTGGACAAGGTTGATAACCCGCTAGGCTCCTAATAAGTAGGATATTTTTGAAATTGTATGTTACACCTAACAACATACAACTAAATGGGAGAAGTCTCAAATAATGAAGACCTATATGAGAATCAACACCTATATTGTATGGAAGAAATATACATATGTAGCTTTGTCATGTACACCACGAGTGAGCATAACAATTAAAATCATGGGTTTTCTCCTAAGAGGTCACATGTTCATTTCCATAGGGGGGTGGGGTATGTACATGTGAGCAAGATATTGTTTACATATATCAATTTGGCGGTGGAAAGGTACCGACACTTTCACTCTCACTTATGGGTTAGAGAGGGATGAATTGTATTTCTTAGACATACCCCAATGTCAATTTTTTTTTATTCTAGTGAGTTAGCATGAGTGGTTGAGAGCTATAAATAGAAAGCATGAAGTCTTAGGGTCAAGTCTCTGGTTACTTAGGCATCACTCAATGTCCTTGATTAGTTAGTGTGCAATAGTCTACACGACTCACTTTACATTAGTACCATCCTGTAATGGGGGTAAGTGACTAGGGGTTTCTAAGGAGTGTAGTTTATAAGGAAAAAAACATGTAGCTTGGTTAATATTATGAAATTCAGAAAAAATGCATGACCAAGAACTGTAGATATACAAATGTACCTTCAAAAGAAAGTGTATTTGTTTTCACCATAATGCTTGACCTCACACATAAGTCATTCAACCATTATAATCTTTTGTTGAGCTAATTGAACATTCAAACACCATGAAATTTAATTTCATTTTCATATCTCAAGCATAACTACTCTTTTCTCCTCCTCTATTCAAGTTTTCATCTCCTCTTTATATAAAGGTAAGGAGAAAAAATGGACATAACAACTTCTTGAATATAATATAATAAATAAATTTGAATAATAATAATAAGATTGGATGGCTAGTAAGTGAAGAGTCACATGATCTACATAAACTAAGGTCACATAGGAAAACTAAGGGCCTACCACTAATATATTGTGCACACATTTTAACTTCAACCATACATGCTCTTTGGAGCTTTTTGGAATTCATTCACATTTAATAAATTGGAAATAATTAAATGCAAAGTTCACTGCAAATAAATATCATCACATCATCCCATATATATATACCTTCATTCACATTTAATAATAAATTGGAACTAATTAAATACAAAATTAGCTGCAAATAAATATCATCACATCATTTCTTATATATATATATATATTAGCTGCAAATAAATATTATCACATCACTCCTTTCATATATATATATACTAATATCAACATGTATTATAATCTAGTGTAGGGATCTCAATGAAACATGCCTTTGATGCATAAACTAAACCTAGGGTTTCATTATGTTTTAAGGAAGTTGCATTATGCCAACAATATCAAGATTTCATTTTAAGATTATAGATGTGTTCAATCAAATATAATAATAACAATACCATTTCATTCTTGTTATAGCCCCAATTATGCCATTAAGGGAAAGAATCACATCATGATACACAATTAAATGCTTAACTGGATAACAACAAGCATGCCAACAAAACTAATGATTCAATAATCACAAAAATACCATATCAAATTTAGACCCAAGTCACAATTCAACCTTCGTCATGTGTTACCAATAGAGAAGGGAACCAATTTTTGGGATCAAAGTATATGAGAGTCAGAAGGAAGGTAAAATGAATAAGACTACGGGCTCTTCAACATAGTTCATAACAATCCAAATGGAATGATGGGCTTTGACACAAAATGTGTATGCATACATGTCTTAAAAAGAGTACAATGGTCAAGATATGAACACATCACTATTTCAAAAAGTCCAAGGGTCGAGTCACGTGAGATTTTCATTTATACACAAGCTGCAAATTAAGCTCATTAAAGCTATCAAATTTTCCAACAAGGTTTGGGAATGTATAAACTCAATACACAATAACCATATATTATAGATGATGTGAGAATCCAAGCATAACTTAGCTATGTTGATTTTTCATAAGAGATGATATTGTACGTGAATGAATATCTTATTACAATGACGAGTGTTCTATATATAAAGAACATATGGTGACCATGGTGACCATCCATGAAGAGATGCATCCCTTGGGTAATAAATATATTTATACTTTATATTATATTATACATATAATATAAATATACTTTATATTATATTATACATATAATATAAATATACTTTATATTTATACTTTATACTTTATTATATATATTTATACTTTATATTATAAATATATTATTACATTAATAATATTATAATTAATAGTATTGCTTAATAATTAATAATCATATTATTGATTATCAATCTAGTAGAATGTCTTTCCGATGCTTCCCAAACATCAACACTCCCTCTCAGCGAGGGCGACATTCTACATTATGCCAAGATTACCTCTGAAGATTACCTTTGAAGATTACCTGTGGGTAGCTCTCAAAGATTACCTTTGAAGATTACCTTTGAAGATTACCTCTGAAGATTACCTTTGAAGATATCCCTTTTTGATGTTGGACGAGAACACTCAGTACCAACCCTTTTTCATACTGGATGAGTTCCACATGTCTCAGTGCTAGCCCTTTTTCATGCTGGAGGAGAACACTCAATGCTAGCCCTTTTTCATGTTGGATGAGAACACTCAATGCTAGCCCTTTTTCATGTTGGATGAGTTCTACCTGTCTCAGTGTCAACCCTTTTTCATGTTGGATGAGAAAACTCAGTGCCAACCCTTTTTCATGTTGAATGAGTTTCACATGTCTCAGTGCCATCACTTTTTCATGTTGGATGAGAACACTCCCTCTAAAGAGGGACCACGCCAAGATTGTCCCTAAAGTACTCAAACTTCATCCTCAACAACAACTTGGTAAACACGTCTGCAACTTGATCCTCTGTAGTCACGAAACTAGAACCTCACTGCTCCCTTCTGCACTATATCCCTGATATAGTAATATCTGATCTCGATATGCTTCGACCTGTCATAGAACACAGGGTTCTCTGACGAATTCATGGAACTCTAGTTGTCACACCAAATGAAGGTCGCTTTTGGTCTGAGACCAAATAACCTAGATAAAAGTTCTTGAAGCCACACTGCTACTGCACATGCTACCAAATACCTATCTTCAGCCGTACTAAGTGCCACATTGACTATTTGTTGCATCCGATGGAGCCTCTTACTCCTTACTGTAGTACCCAACTCCCTATGAAAATGACCATCCAGCTCCCTCTCGAGCACTGAATATCAAATGAATATTCAACCTGATGACTTCAACACTTGTCCTCCATAACAAGTCTCATCATCCTATTCTTGTAGGTCTTACCTACAAGTCGAATTCAATCCAATAGTTTGCAATTTCCAAAGCCACACTACTTCATGACTTACTGCACTTGCTTCCACATACTCAACTTCAACTGTATTGAGTGCCATAGATGATTGCTTCCTACATCTAGTGGAGCCTCTTTCTCCTTATTGTAGTACCCAACTCCCTTTGGAACTGGATTTTCGGCTCCCTCTCGAGCACTGAATATCAACTGGATCTTCAACCTACTGACTTCATCACTTTTCCTCTAGAACAAGTCTCGTCATCCTCTTCTTGTAGATCTTACCTACAAGTCAAATTCATTCCAATAGTCAGCAATTTTCGAAGGCACACTACTTCGCAACTTGCTGCACATGTTTCCACATACTCTGCCTAGGCCGTACTGAGTGCTACACACAACTGCTTCCTGCTACTCCATGAAACCATATTGGAGCCTAGACTAAAGAAATATGTCGAAGTACTCTTCTGATTAGGAATACTATCAGCGCAATCTGAATCTGAATATCCATATAACCCGAACTCATGGTCTGTCACATACTTGAGACCATAATCCAATGTACCCTTAAGGTACCTCATCACATGTTTTTCTACGACCAAATGAACCTACCCAAGATGCTCCATATATTGACTCAGGGTGTTCACAACGAAACATATATCCGGTCTTATGTTCATCAAGTTCATCAACAAACCTACCATCTGCCTGTATAAAGTAAAATCCATAGTCTCTAAAGTTGTATCCTACAACAACTTCAGATTTGATACCATAGGTGTCGTCATTGCCTTACAATCCAACATCCCGAACCCCTTCAGGATTTCTATTGTATACTTGCCTTGATTCAGAAAGATCTCATCTTGTCTCTGCCATACCTCGGGACCCAAAAAGTAATGCATCATCCCGAGATATTTCATCTCAAACTCAACAGCTAGTTTTTTCTTTTACACTCTGAGATGAGATTTTCCACACTTGTTTAGAAATAGGTCATCCATATACAACAATAGTATTACCAGACCATCATCCAAAAACTTAAAGTAAAGGTTAGGATCTCCATTGTTGTTTATAAATCCCAAGCTCGTCAGAAAATTGTCGATCATGCCATACCATGCTCTAGGTGCATGCTTTAATCCATATAAATCCTTCTTCAATTTGCACACTGAGTGTCCCGTATTGTCACGTACTCAATAGAGTGTTATGTAACTACAAGGACCATTCTTCCTGATTAGGTTACCATCTGTACCACAAGAATAATTTTAGTCCTTCTAGATGTTGAAAGCCACACACTTTGAGTCTTATGTCCTTAGAAGACTATGCTAGGGCCATTCTCCATTGGTCAAATTACCATGACCAATCCCGGGAGAATGTCAGCCCGATGCAAAAACATTAACACTTAAGAATAACTTACAAAATTACATAAAATCTCAACACTCCATCTTAATGAGGAAGGTATTATACCCGGCACAGAATCTAACACTATCTCCATCCACACGATCTCATGACCATTGAATGTCAGACAAACGAATCTATACATCACAGGAAATCCATAGTGAATTCACAACATGCATCCAGAGTTGGTGGGTAGCTCTCTAATAGCTACAACATGTCATCATGAGACTATCCAGTTTCCCGCAGAAAACATCTGAAGCCATCGCTCCCTCTGAGGCTATATAGTCTTCGAACTCATCTACTCCATCTGCATGTGATGACCTCCTCTTCTTTTTCATTACATGGATGTGCACAACTCTATGTTTGGATAGTCTTGCTTCATGTTGCTTCCTGCAGCTGTCATTATGGCTCCTTCTCAAAGCTATTACCCGTGATGTGCCCGGAACAAGAAACAAGAAAAACAAAAAAAAATCTCCTAGAGGAGATCAATTTATCTTGTGCACAACTATATATAGTGACCCTCGAAATGATACGTCTTCTACTAACACACAACCATCATATACTCAATGGCATATGACTAACCATGTTGATTTTCTAGTGTTAAATTAGGCAAACACAATTTTCTGCAAGTGGTAATTACTTCCGACGATATTACTTTAGTGAACTCTAGAACATCAATAAAGTAAGGCCTCTTCCTTAGATCACTTCCCATGTGTGAGAGAGAAATATGTGTGTCCATTGTTGTGTCTTTTTATAGTAATATTAAATTGATTCAAAAAGACACGTCTCTTTGAAAATTGATGCAGGAGCATTGCTCCACCTCAACAACGTGCCAACATTCCAGCACATCAAAGTGAATTCAAGGAGGGGGGAGGTGCCAACCCTCTCATTTTCCCCTCATTTTTAAATTTCAAATGTAAAATTAAATGCAATTAAATGATGTAAGGCGGGAAGAGCCAAGTCAATGCCTTTGTGCAGGCATGAGATAAGGTCGCCTTTAATGGCTGACAATAGGAGGGATCTAGATCTGATTAAGACTAGATGGTCAATTAATGAAATTCAATGTAATTAATGAGAGTTAAGTGAGTTGGAGGGAGAGCTCGAGGAGCCCCTCTTTTCTAAAAGATATTTGTATCAAAATTCATGAGAGATCTAGCAGGTGGAAGAGATGAGCAAGTAGAGAGCTCAAGATAGGAGAGGAGAGAGCGTTGAGACTCTGTTGCAGTCCAGCCTTTGTAAACATATGTATAGACATTCAAAGATAATAAAAAAGCAATTTTTCCTGCATATGAGTTTCTGTGCATTTATGTGTATTTGATGAATGTCGTCTATGTGTAGTTATGAATGTATGTTGTAGATGTATGTTAGATTCCATATGCAGGTGATAGATAGAATTCCCTATCTTTCTATGGGTTTGTTGATTTTATTCTAGGTTCTTTGAGGATAAATGCAAGGAGTGCATGACAGAGTGTCAAGGACTCTATGAGCCAACACAAAGAGTGCACATCTGAATTATGTGTTTTGGATTCAGAGGAGAATGTGCCAAGAGGGAACACCAGGATAATTCACAGACTCAGAAGGAGCCTCAAGGCTACTGAATACCTTGGAGAAAAATCTGTGCAGGATAAGGCACAACAGACAAAGTTGTTGAACACTCTGTAGAGCTCTACCAGGAGGGCATTGAGAAGGTGCAAGTGTGCACAAGTGAAATCTATTTAAAGTTCTGAGAAGAGGAGTGTCAAGGAGAATATACTCACAGAGTTATTGAACACTCTGTAAGCTCAACAAGGAGTGCTTGAGAAGAAGTTTCCAAAAGGGCACATACATTCCTTCGAGGAACAAAAAGGACATAGACCTTTGAGGTCTGAGCAATTGAAGCTCAAGGTGAAACATAGTTGCTAAATACCCTGGAGGAAGACCTATGAAAGGAGTGCACCAAGACAACACTTAGACCAGTGTTGTAAGGAGCCATTTGAAGACTTCTTCGAGCACAAGGAGAGCGTGGGGGTGTGAACTTATTCCAAGTTCAATCTCAAGGAGGGATAATGTTTTGAATCACAAGTTGAGACTCAAAGTAGCCAAGCTCACAGGAAAATCAAAGGCCACAACCTTTAACATTTGTGAAATCCTTCCAATCGAAAGTTTATAGAAGCTCAGGAGGAGGAGCAACAACAACCTTCCAATCGAGCTGCAGGGAGAGATATGGATTGCTAGATCCATGCCCAGACAGGAGGAGCGCACTGAGGAGGAGAACATATTTTAGCCATCGGACCTGGGCATGAAGGACCAAGAACCATTGGATCCAGGTAAGGTGCACACACCTTAATCCGTTCAAAGTGCACATGAGAGCAGGATAATAGAAGTCCCAAAGTCCTGAAGCCAGTCAAGACCGTCCATCGTCCGGAGGGACAGGTGGCGAAAGATCTGAAACTCCGAAGTAGAAGCACTCCGGGAGTTTGTAGACAAGGAGAGAGTGAGATCTTTGTAGCTCCGAAGAACGGAGTAGATCCTGACCGTTGATCACCAAGAGGGATGTGGTAGTGAATCAAAGAGTTCGAAGGTATAGCACTCCAGAGAAATCAGAGAGAAAAGTTGAGAGAACTCCCAAAGAGAGGGAGATGAAGAAGATCTGGGTCGTTCAAGCCAAAGGGAAATGTGTCACCAGATCCTACACTCCAGAGCACAAGCACTTCGGAGGAATTTGAGAGTGGAGGTGCAATGACTCGCGAAGCCCGAAGTCACGAGGTCATCAGGGTCGTCTGTGAAGGAGGACACTTGGTAGAATATCTGCTAGTCCGTAAACTTAGTGTTCCAAAGGTCTTGTGGAGAAGTGTTTCGGAATTTCCCGAAGCGCTGGAGCCCAAAGCATTGAGGGTCATCAATCCCAAAAGAAAAAGTTGTACCGTTGATCTGCGAGGGGATGCGTGGAGGATGAAGATTCACTCCATTGGATAACCACTCTGAAGGATTTGTGGGGTGCGTGTATGCGGATTTGGCTGAAGCCCGAATTTCGAAGGAGGAAACTGAGCCGTCGATCTCAAAGAGGAACAAGGACTATGGATCTTGTTCTGTGGTTTCAGAGGATTGTGATTCCGGAAGAATTGGTCGCAGCGTGAAGTAAAAATTCCCGGAGTTCAAAGCTCTGAAGCACCCTTTGAGTAGGCACCTGGTCATTGCCCAAGGCCATATGAGGAGAGAGGGGGCATAGCGGAAAGAGATAGCGTCTGGAATTTGAAAATTTGAAAAGTGCCTAGTAAGGGGCCCGCGGTTGCCATAGAACCCGCACCTAAGGAGATAGGGATCCCATGTAACTTGTTTTGGGTTCCAGTAGGGGGCCCGAAGACCTAATCCAACTCATAGATTTGAAGATACTAGACCGGTAGGTCGCACAACCCTAAGAAGAGAAGGGAGGGTTTGCGTCAAGTGGTATCAGAGCCACATAATTGATTTTTGTAGGCAAGAGGAGATAGTATGACTACATCAAGTAGTATCAGAGGTTTAAATCTCACCTGTAGATAGCAGATGAAGAGAGATAGAGTACTGAGTCTCTGGGTGAAGGATTGTTGCAAGTTTGTAGCAGTCAGGAAACAACTAGGTGGGTTGTAGGAGAAGCTGGAGACACTCTCAGTTGCATAGTGAACAACAAACAACCAGGTGGGATGAAGCCAAAAGAGGAAGATGGCTATTAAAGTCCATGAGTGTGGTCAAGGAGCCGACCACAAGAAGAAAATCAAAGCAGAGATGGACATAGAGCTCGAGGAAATTAGAGCGAAGCTCAATAGACTGACATTGAACATGCAACAAGAAGTAAAGGTACACTGGACATATCAATGGCCTTTGAAGAGGAAAGTGAAGTGGCCTGTCCAAAAGTTGTTGGCAAGAAGGAAACAACAGGTAATGAGGAGATGGCTAAGGGAAGTTTAAACCCTCGGTGACAGAGTGGGAGTGATTCACATCTGTGAACCAGAAGTAGGAGAAAGCCTCGGTGATGAGGAGGAGAAGAGATCAAGCAGAGATATTGTAGATTCCCAGGTGGGCAATAAGCTGAGATCAAATGATCTCATGAACTGCCAGGAGGGCAGTGATGAAATTTTAGATTCTCGGGTGGTAAATGAGATGGGATCAATGGAGGATCTCATAGAATTCTAGGAGGGCAGAGGAGAAATCCCATATTTCCAGGTGGGCAAGGGAGTAGAAATGAACTCTGCTAGGGGTTCATATAGACAAGGAGAGATGATGGAGGAGGATCATATATGCATTTTTATTATTGGGGGAATTGAGATATTCCTATCAAACATCCAAGTAGAGGATAATGCACATGATGAGAGCGCAACAGAGGAAAGATAGGAAATTGTGACTGTCAAAGAGGAGGAGAAAGAGAAGACATCAGAATATTCCCAAGCAATAGTAGAAGAAGAAGATCATTCTAAGGAATGGCTCAAAATTTTCAGCTAGGAAGTCGAACAAGAGATGACTGCAGCACTAGAGTTTTCAATAGAAGAGGAAGCATATAGCATAGAATTTTTTGATCTGTGTGAGGAACTAGAAGCCCTGGAGAGAAGGGTGATAGTGCAAAGCATGCACATCCAATAGGCTAAGTAGGAAACAGGTGGAGGAGCATACCAGTCTAGGGAGCAACTGGAGGAATTTGGAGTTGAACCAACAAAAGAGGAGCTGACATAAGCTAATATGTCAGAGGAGGAAGCTGAGCAACAACTGAGGCTGCTGAACTGGAGTCTGAAGCAGGGTGGAAAGCTAAGGCCACACGTGATGAAGAACAAGACCTGCAGTATATCATGCAACATGAGGAAAGCCAGCCAGTGGAGCAGATGGAAAAGGTGATAGAGGAAATAAGGAGGTTGATGTTAAGGTCATCTCAACAAGATACCAGCAGGAGGAAGATGAACATAGGAGAGCATGCAACAACAACAGGGAAACAACAACAACAACAAAGTAGAGGAGAAGGAGGACAACTCCAATGGAGATTTTGGGATCCAGAAGGATTTCAACAGCAGAGCAGAGGAGCTCATGATTTTCCCAGCAATGGAGTATGATGCAGGAGCATCAATCCACCTCAGAAATGTGCCAACATTCTAGCACATCAAAGCGCATTCAAGGAGGGGAGAGGTGCCAACCCTCTCATTTTGCCCTCATTTTTAAATTTCAAATGTAAAATTAAATGCAATTAAATGATGTAAGGCTGGAAGAGCCAAGTCGATGCCTTTGTGCAGGCAGGATATAAGGTTGCTTTTAATGACTGATAGTAGGAGGGATCTAAATCCGATTCAGACTAGATGGCCATTGAATGAAATTCAATGTAATTAATGAGAGTTAGATGAGTTGGAGGGAGATCTTGAGGAGCCCCTCTTTTGTAAAATATCTTTGTATCAAAATTCATGAGAGATCTAACAGGTGGAAGAGATGAGCAAGTAGAGAGCTCAAGATAGGAGAGGAGAGAGCTCCGAGACTCTATTGCAGTCTAGCCTTTGTAAACATTTGTATAGACATTAAGAGATAATACAAAAGCAAATTTTCCTACATATGAGTTTATGTGTGTTTATTTGTATGTGATGAATGTCATCTATGTGTGTTTATGAATGTATGGTGTAGATGTATGTTAGATTCCATTTGCAGGTGATAGATATACTTCCCTATTTGTCTGTGGGTTTGTTGATTTTATTCTGGGTTCTTTGAGGCTAAATGCAAGGAGTGCATGACAGAGTGTCAAGGACTCTGTGAGCCAGCACAAGGAGTGTGCATTTGAATTATGTGTTTTGGATTCAGAGGAGAATGTCTCCAGAGGGTACACTGGGATAATTCACAGACTCAGAAGGAGCCTCAAGGTTATTGAATATTTTGGAGGAAAAATTGTGCAGGAGAAGGCATAGAAGACATATTTGTTGAACACTTTGTAGATCTCTGCTAGGAGGGCATTGAGCAGGTGCAAGTGTGCACAAGTGAACTCTAGTTTGATTTCTGAGAAGAGGAGTGTCAAGGAGAAGACACTCACAGATTTACCGAACACTCTGTAAGCTCAACAAGGAGTGCTTGAGAAGAAGTTTCCAAGAGGACACATACATCCCTTTGAGAAACAAAAAGGACAAAGACCTTTGAGGTCTGAGTAGTTGAAGCTTAAGGTGAAGCATAGTTGTTGAATACTTTGGAGGAAGACCTGTGCAAGGAGTTCACTAGGACAACACTTAGACCAGTGTTATAAGAAGTAGTTTGAAGACTTCTTTGAGTGCAAGGAGAGCGCAAAGGTGTGAACTTATTCAAAGTGCAAGCTCAAGGAGGGATAGAATTTTGAAGCGCACGTTGAGACTCAAAGTAGCCAAGCTCATAGGAGAATCAAAGGCTGCAACCTTTGACATTTGTGAAATTCTTCCAATTCAGAAGTTTATAGAAGCTTAGGAGGAGGAGAAAAAACAACCGTTGAATCAAGCTACAAGGAGAGATATGGATAGCTAGATCCACATTTAGACTAGAGGAGCATGCCGAGGAGGAGAACAAATTCTAGCCATCAGATCTGGGCACGAAGAACCAACAATCGTTGGATCCAGGTAAGGTGCACACACCTTAATATTTTCAAAGTGCATAGGAGAGAGGGATAAAAAAAGTCTCTAAGTCTCGAAGCCAGTCGGGATTGTCCATCATCTAGAGGGATAGGTGGTGAAAGATCTGAAACTCCAGAGCAGAAGCACTCTGGGATTTTGCAGACAAGGAGATAGTGAGATCGCTGAAGCTCCAAAGAGCGGAGTAGATCCTGACCGTTGATCGCCAGGAGGGATGTGGCAATGGATCAGAGAGTCCAAAGGTATAACACTCTAGAGAAAGCAGAGAGCATAGTTGGGAGAACTCCTGAAGAGTGGGAGCTGAAGCAGATCTAGGCCGTCCAAGCCAAAGGGACAGGTGTCACCAAATCCTGTACTCCGGAGCACAAGCACTTCAGAGGAATTGAAGAGTGGAGGTGAAAGGAATAGCGAAGCCCAAAGTCGTGAGGTCATCAGGGTCGTTTGTGAAGGAGGATACTTGGCAGAATATTTTCTATTCTAGAGACTTATTATTTCGAAGGTCTTGTGGAGAAGTGTTTTAGAATTTTCCGAAGCGTCGAAGCCTGAAGCATTGAGGGTCATCGATACCAAAGGAAAAATGTCGACCGTTGATCTGCGAAGGGACGTGTGGATGACAGAGATTCACTCTGTTGGATAGCAGCTCCAGAGGATTTGTGGGGTGTGTATGCGGATTCGTCCAAAGCCCCGAATTCCAAAGGAGGAAACTAAGTCGTTGATCTCAGAGAGGAACGAGGACTGTGGATCCTATTTCATGGTTTCGAAGGATTATGATTCTGGAAGAATTGGCCGCCACATGAATTAAAAATGCCCGAAGCTCGAAGCTTTGAAGTTCACTTTGAGTAGGTGCCTGGTCATCGCCCGAGGCCATATGAGGAGAGAGGGGGCCTAGTGGAAAGAGCTAGCGCTCGAAATTTGAAAATTAGAAAAGCGCCTAGGAAGGGGCCCGCGGGTGCCATAGAACCTACACTTAAGGAGATAGGGGGCCTATGTAACTTGTTTTCGGTTCCAACAGGGGGACCGAAGAGCTAATCCAAATCATAGATTTGAAGATCCTAGACTGGGAGGTCGTGCAACCCCGAGGAGAGAAGGGGGGGTCTACGTCAAAAATTAAATTAATTTTTCTTTCTTATAAATAGTTGGAGAATACCTCTCGTAACTACCCAAAGATTAATTTGGTTATAATACATCCACATAGTATTTGACGTTGTTAAATTATTCCTCCATAATTCATGCGATTCTTTGCATAAATATAGGTAGAAGTAAATATGGAGTACATTCCTCATATTTAGGTAATTAGACATTTTTACTAGAAATTACTGCACACCATAATTTGTGGAATTCTTTCTATAATTAAAGTAGGAGTAAAAGTAAATATATTGTACATAGAGATTGCAACAACCCCATAAATTTAACACTCCCAAGTCTTTACTCTACTCTCATTTTCCTGGGCCCTCATGTGAGGGAGTCAAGCCTAGTCCCACTTTGATATCATGTTGATTTTTCATAAGAGATGATATTGTATGTGAATGAATATCTCATTACAATGATGAGTTTTCTATATATAAAGAACATATGGTGGCCATGGTGGCCATCCATGAAGAGATGTGTCCCTTGGGCAATAAATATATTTATACTTTATATGATATTATACATATAATATAAATATACTTTATATTTATTCTTTATACTTTATTATATATATTTATACTTTATATTATAAATATATTATTACATTAATAATATTATAATTAATAATATTGCTTAATAATTAATAATCATATTATTAATTATCAATCTAGTAGAATGTCTTTCTGATGCTGCCCAAACATCAACAAGCTACTACATCTCATACAAGGCTCTACAAATATGGTTCTTTGCCCATAATTAAAAAGGGAAAGCAACTATTAATGGGTGGAAAAATGAGTGGAAAAGGGTATGCACATGCAACATTAACCACACTAATAGATCATTAATATACTAACAATGTATTACAAAGTAACAAGAAAACATATGTTGATTCCATGTTATAAGCTTATCTTGTCCATAATGATTTGGTTCTACACATTAGGAGTCAAATACTTAATAGTCTCAACCTCCATTAGCAACCCATAACCACATGCATAAGCTCAATGCCAAATGCTTTAGATGTTGACCACATTTACCCCAAAACCCATGCAATTCAATATTAGGTTATCCCACAATGCTCAAATATTTTTTCCACACAAGAGAGTCCCATGAAACAAATAGAGGAGGGCTCGAATCACAACATAAAACTGAGCTTCCAAATGATGAATTATAATTATAATCATAACAATATGTACGGTGAAAATATAACCATAAAAACCCATGCAATATAGGCTAGGTATGGGCCAAAACTTAGCCTTCAAACACCATGAATTCACCACATTGAGCTCTCATATAATATCAAGGAAAATGATTGAAATCACCATCAAAAGGCTAGGGCATTGGCCATTACAACTTTGTGTTTGTAACACATCCAACCCCCTAAGTACCTTTTAAGGGATGAGGTATTAAAATTTCACTTATTTTTAGACATATCAAGGCCTATTCTTGAGGGAACCAATGTCTCCTTCTCATCAAGAGCTTTCCAACGAGTGTAATTTTTCTCAAAACTGAGCTCTAGATCAAAATTTATGTCTTTCCAAAGTTCTCAAACCTCCATGGGCCCAAGGCCACCTTACTACCACGTCATATCTTAATACTCATGGCATCCGATGTAGCATCTTCCATCGGGCACACTAAGTTCATGCGCCCAATCCCTTGACTTATCTTTGTCATTGTCAGGGTTTTACTCCCATAGAGCCTCAAACACCCCAACACTAAAAATTCTGACGATAATCCAATGACCCTAAATGAGTTGATGGATCTAACTTGTGTGACAATTAACTCTCCTCCCATATGATGTTTCTCAATATGATAGTCAATATTGAATCTCCACCCTACGCCGACCAATGACCCATACCTTTCCTCCTATTTTCGTCGTCGACATTTCATAACAACGCCTAACAGGTTACCCCTTTAACCACGATGATATTGCACCTGGATCAATGGTCCAAATCCACTGGCCTGCATATCAAATAGTCAAAATATAAAATCAAGACCCATAGGACCTCCTCGCTCAACAGGCCCACTTTTCCTTGTTGACCAATTACATAGTGAAATCTGTCACTACTCCGTCGCAATAGCTTCCATGCTGGCACCCTCACATCATCATGACATCAATATCTCTCGGACGGGTCTTAAGGAAGTTAACAACAGAGATCTCTCTCTCCTATTGGCAGATCGACGACTCCCCTCAAGTCACTGAATCCTGAGTCGTCGTCGACATTTTTGGCCGACACATGGTCTTTCCAAACCTTCAAACTTTGACAAACAATCAAGATCGGATCGTGTCTAGATCTAACTGCCCAACTCGCGGTCTATTTTATAAAGGTTTTTGGGTCCTCCAGGGACCACTCCTGTCTCGTCAACCATTCCACTGGTAACATGCGTCACCCCTAAGAACATACTAGTTGCCATTTATCTTCACATGTGGCCTTGCCACTACCTACCACCTGGGGTGACTCATGGCATACATAACTCAACACATGGTTCTATCTCAATAAACCTGAGTCACCTTGATACATGGCACCATCTATGTTGGACACATGGCACCATCGCCACCTGACACGTGTCATTCATATTCCCATAAATTATCGTCTGTAGGTGCCAAGTCATCATGACACATGGCACAACCATTGCTTGAGACATGACACCATCCACGCCACCCTCTTAAGTCCTTTGGTAGAAGATAAATTGTCGAGATATCCTTTTGGAGTTCCTTTGATCACGATAGATCAATGGTCCATATATCCTCTCGGAGTTCCTCCGTTCATGACAAATCAACAGTCCATATCTTCTCTTGGATTTCTCCATCGGAGTATTTTTATTTTGGTGAACCAAACTGCTTTGAAGGACTCAATGTGATGGACGATGTAGATGTTTTCATGATTCCCATGACCACTGGTTGAGATTTGATCAATGTTCTACATTCTCTCCTATTTAGCTAGACCCACACTCATCCCGTCAACCAATCGATTATTGACACGCGTCATCTTGTTGACACTCCTGGTCAGCACCATCTCGCTCTTCCACCTTGACCTGATAAGTGGGACCCCTCGATGATCAACGATTAAGGTTAACCTTTCCCAATTCCATATCTGTAGTCCGTATCTTGACCTCGGAGTTTCTCCTTCGAGGTTTTTTTTCAACCAATTGGGAGTTTCCTTCGAAAGTGCACTCCAACCAACTCTTTTCAACATATTTCGCCCCGATATAATGGGAGTTAAATCCAATGATGTTATATATGCTACCTCCATGATCCGATGGATCAACGGCTCTGGTCAGTTCTGAATCTTATCTCAGCCTAAACATGGGATACTCCAATGGATGCACCATCCAATCAATGGTCAGATATACTTTCCAGGCATATCCAATGACTCTCATTTGTTCTCGTAGTTCTCCTCCATCCGAGTTCCACCATGACCTTACGGTTAAATACTTTGATGACCAAGTCCGACTAACGGTCAAAATCATCTCTTCATTCAATCCTTCAATATATTAATGACTATCATGTCTCAGGGTACATCCTATCTATGCATAATAGCCTATTCCAACAAAGGGTGAGGATCTATTCGCTATGTCGGTCCAACGACTATGATTCCTTCAGGCTCAAAACATGGGTTTTATACATATCATCAGTCTGGATCTTGACTTAGCCATTCAATGAATTCTTATAAGTATTTTCTAAGGTCTTATCATGTCTTTAAGAGCTCTCGCCTTGCTCTAGAAAACCCCTAAGGCATTCCTTCCTCGCCACTATTGTGGTTAAGGTATTATCCCCTCGAGGGGAAGGAATACAACACTTCTTTCCTCTTGGATCCATCTCTTGTCTCTTATAGGTATGGTCCCCTAGCTTAGGAAACCTTTCTACCACACTGTACATCTAATTATGCACTACAAAATCCCAGGCCAGTGTTTATATTCCTTAACTTAGATAAATACTGAATGCTTATACTCAGTGCACAATTACATGTGAAACTTCATTGTTATTTCAAGTACATCAACTTCCAATAATATAGGAATTCAATCCTTCAACATGCATAACCATTCATGAGTACAACCAAAGGATTTAACCAACCCTATAGTTTCCATTTTTATTTCAATTTCAAGGACTCATCAAGGAATAAACATGAACACTATTAAATAGGCATACAAATCCAAAGTACACTTACAGGCATCCAACCATACCATTAATTTTATTACATAGAGTATATGAGATACTTATCTGCTTACAAGATACACCATCCAACTGACTGTGGGTGTTCTCCTTTCCACCCAAACATAGGTTTTGTGTGCTCAGTTACTTCAGTAGCAGGCCACCCACGTTCCAAGCCATAATACCACTAGGGAACTATCTACACTCACCTTTCCTATCTCGAGCCTCTTCAAGGTTTATCAGACACCTTCCAACATCAAAGTCGTGACCTCTCAGCTCAGGATGGGTTCTTGGGTTCTCAGACCAGTCCTGCGACCAACTCATTTCTCCCAAACTCCCCCTAAAATCTCCTTGAGTTCTTCCTTTTTCTTCTCTTCTCCTCCCTTTCCCCCTTCGTGCATTTCTTGCATGTAATCTCTTGGGAAGGTTCTCGACTTGTCCCCTTCCTTCTGTCAGAAGGAACTCGTGGGTCAACCATGGGAACTTGTGAGGTCGTTCTTGTTGTCCTATGGATGACAACTGTTGCTATCCTAGTCATACCTCCATACTCCCATTCATTGAGGGTGGTTGGTTTCTCAACCACCAATCCTCCCTCATTAACTAATTTGCCTTGAAATCGAGGCCAAGGGAAATGATATGTTATTTCCAATTCAATTATTTCAGCAAAGGTGCATTGAGTCACCTTAGCATAATGAACCCCTCTCTAGGTTTCCCACTCTTTCCCTTAGTAGTATCATGGCTAGTACTTTAAGGCTTCACCCCCACATTCAGTTGTTGGCATTTTTGATTGATCATTAATACATTTACATTGTTTGCATGCCATAGTATGGAAATCATTAATTACAATTAATTACAAATAATCATAGGTTTAGAGAGGGGATGTTACAATCCCCTCCCCCTTTAAAGGAACACTGTCCTTGGTGTTCTTTTCTCAGTAACACCTGCTATGCCTTGTCTTTCAACTTCTTTAGCAATGTCTTCCTTTTCTTGGTCTGGTCCTTTCCCGGACTCTTGGCCTTTGTCACATGCCTACAATAGTTTCAAATAACAACCATATTAATCACAATTTCATGCAAAAACATTTTATTGTTGTTCGTAACTCAAGGGGAAAATTTCACATATCAACAAAATACTTATCTTTGTAGTTCATGGATCTGCATCCATATGCCTATCATGTTTGCTCAACTCACTATTTTCCTTGTCATATCCATTATGTGCATGATCCAAATCAACAGATAACAAGATTTTAAAGATTCCACCGAGTCTTGCACGTGAGCTATCGAAGTATCCCCTTCCTCAAGGTCACTCTCCTTTTAGGCTCAGGCTCAAGTATCCCCTTCTCTACTATACATTCTCTCGAGTGATCCATCTTTCCTGCCTAATATTTCTCATAGAAGAAGAGTTTTAGAGACTTCGATGAGTCTTACAGTTGAAGTGTCCCCCAAGCTTTCTCTAGCGAGGCATCCCTCTATCTTGCTCTGCCGAAAGCGTCCCTTCAGCCAGTGTTACCACAACACAACATTATTATGGTGATCATGATTTATCACAAAGTTCTCTTGTCACAACAATGGGCATCTTCCATGATTTCTTATTTGATAGCCACTATCTTTCCTCCCTGGACATATCTTTTTCATCTCACCTCTATTCACGTGCATACAAAAATCTGTAAGATATTTTCATTAATTTTCATTCAAAAATTCTTCCCCAAATCTGTTACCCACATATTTTCAAATTCACAATTTCATTTCATTTTAAGATCCATTCCATATTGGAACCAGAGTTCACAATCATGAGGTTTCCTTCTCATAATAGTTTGTCTCTTTACAACTAGCAGACATTGGTCTTCCTCATGGACTTAAAATATTTCTATTTCCAAGACCCTCCTTCTTGCAATTCAATCTTTACACATCCAAACAAACTGTTATTTTTTCATGCATATATATTCTCATTGGAAATTTACAATGGCACCGTAAACAATTCTTAATTTGTGCAGTCTGACACCTGCATCACATTCATCTATTCAATGATATAAAGAACAAGAATTTACTATTCCTTACTCATGCATTATTTCAGTATACCAAGCTCTTCTATCTGCAGTCATTTAATTATATGAACTTAACTAGTGTGCCAATGCCCACGGCCACAATCACACACAATGCACCCTTGCATTTGATTTCAAATCGATCACTTTTTATATTAGCCACTCTTGCCATGGTGGGTTGGGACTCAACCAACCTTTTACCACATGGATTCTTTGTACTCATTTATTATTACGACAAGACTCTGTCTCCTGCTTTAATATGATCATGACCTCAAATCTACATTAATTTTTAGAAAAAATAAAATTTATATGAAGACATTCAAGCATTCTTTCTTTGTTGACAATCAGGGTGCCAATCTTGGTCACCGAATTCTCTCTTTACCTTTATACAACTCTTGTAGAGTACTGTATGGTACTTCTTCCACCTTGGACAATCCTATATATGCCCAATCTTTTACAACATGCATCTTCTTAATGCATTTAACTAATGTGTTGCTTATGAGCATTTTTAAATTCCCAATCACTTCTTGATTGGTCAATGTAATCATGACGCATCTGTTCATGAATTCTCACAAGTATTGTAACAATATTTGGTTGCTAGTGGTTCTACCCTCTATCATTCATGTTCTTATTTCATGAATCATACCTTACTCGGGTATCAATGGCATACAACAACCACTCAAAACACTTTCATATTATCAAAATAAAAAACATTTAAGAAGGGATTCTTACCCAATCCATTCATACCTTATGCCATATAGGCATGGACACTTTTATACCTGTTTTGGCTGTCAACACCCTCTCTTATATTACCTCATCAGTGGTGCTTTATGAGAACTCCCACATTCCTTTAAAAAATCTTTCAACATCAACCTTCTTGCATTTGTACTCTACTTGAGATTGTCCATCATTGGAAACTGTCTTCCCCAACAAATCCAAACTTTTTCTACACATGGAATACATCATCACATTCATAATTACATTATTTTTCATGTTAAATAAAAATACATGTACCATAACATTTAAATTAGAAAACATTCTCAAATATGTCC
>ML787783.1:41308-58691 GCA_009831015.1 Picea engelmannii
TTATCTACAGAAGGTGGATTAGAGTCATCAAATAAATTATGGAAGTGGTTGTCATTCCAGAAATGACAACTATCCATATACCAATCATCACAATCGTCCTCAAAATCATACCAAGCATATCTTTCTTGATTATATTTATTCATGAGGCCCTGCATAAGAAATATCTCCTGCATGTCATTCAATGAATTTTGAATACTATGAAAACTATCATTGAGCCCATATGTGAGGCTAGCTGTGAGGCTATGTGTGAGGTTGTTTGTGAAACCATGTGCAATTGCATCCAATTTGTCATCCAATTGGGCTTTGAATGATTCAAGAATTTCTTTTAAATTTTGAGATGAAATAGCCATCTAAGCACCCTATGAACTTTTTGGTCCTGTAGCTGTCACGGAAAAACTCAAAAAATAAAACCAGGAAGTTTCGGCAGAAAATCACGACTTTTTCTGGAAAAAACCTAAAAAACTGTTGAACTTAAAATGCTCATAACTTCACTTCCTGGACTCCGTTTCGGCTGATTTTTTTTTTGAAATTGGGTGAAATTGTGAGAAGAACTCAGATATGTAATTTATTTGGTCAAATTCGGCCTCCAAATGCTACATAAATAAAAATAAATCACGCCACCGTCCCCAAAAAAACCCTGAAAAATTGCAGATTTTAAAACCTCAATATATTGACCTTTCGGACTCCCTTTCGGACGATTTTTTTTTTAACTTGAGTGTTTTCCTGAGAGAAAATCAGATATACAACCCTTTTCTGCAAATTTTGCATAGAAATATACTGAAAATGTCTGGAATGTCTCAGCCCTCTTTTTTCTTCTCCGAAAAAAAAAATCTGCAAAAATAAAAAATAGTTGCCCACAAATCCGGCTCTGGAAAGTGCTCTGATACCAATTGTTCAGTACCTAAACCATATTTTCAAATATACTTCAGAAATAACCAAGAATAAACCATAAACCATTCAGCATAGCAATGAACACAAGAAATATCCAAAACCCTTGAGGTAGGGTAACACCATATATTAATCCTTATGGAAGGATAAAACTCCTCAAGCAATCCTTGATTGTACAATCACAATATTCTTCACTATGTTTCATTACATTGCCTAGACTTTTTTATATAGCTCTCCCTATCTCCTAGGAACCTTCTATAGAGACTTCTCACATTTATTACATCCAACTACCATAGTGGGTCTTTATTAATATAGTGAACCTAGTCCACCTTACATTGAATGACCACATTCCCATATATTAAATGACTTCCACTAATAACACATAACTACATTCCCATTGGGTACCTCCCTAGGTACCCCATATTACCTCCCTAGGTATACCACAAGGGATCCTCTCCTGTTCACTTGCCTCTTCGAGGGGGCTTCCTCCTATTGAGCTTCAGCTCCAAATACAATAATTCTCTTCATATCTCATTACATTGCTTGAACCCCTTTATATAGTGCTACCATCACCTAGGAACATTCTAGAGGAGGAATCTTCTAGAAGTAGAACCTTCTAAGAAGTCCTCTTACATTTATTATATCTAACTACCATAGTGGACCTTATTTAATAATATAGTGGACCTAGTCCACCTTACATTGAATGACCTCCACTATTATCACTATGGGCCCTCTGGGGCCCCCCACTACCTCTCTAGCTACCTTACAGCTCAACGGTTCTATCTACCTTTACTCAACGAATTTTTCGTCTTAATTCAACCCTTATTTCACTATGGATACATCTAAACCTTTCCTCAGATTTTGGGGTGATCATTGCATTTTGTTTCCTTCACAACAAATTTTTGTCTCATGGTAAGGCGAGTTTCCTTGGGATCTTTTCCAATAGTTATCATTGCACAATGATTTTTCTCACCTTCTCTCTACGTTTTAGATTTTCACTCTCTGTAATTTCTAATCCCTTGATCAACAAATCTCTCTCTCTTAAACAAATCATTCTCCTCACTCCCATGAGTCTAATGTGGTGATTTGGTGGAGGGGGAAACTTATCGAAGTTTTCTTGGACCCTTCACGTTGTCACCCTTTACTACTGCGAATTTGGAGAGGGATGCCACCTCTAGCATGGAAAATCGCATGCCTAGAAGTCAACATTATTTGGCCGTGATTTTGGGGAGGGACACCACCTCTACCCATTGAAATTGCATGCCCAGAAGTCATCGTTAGTTAGCTCTGATTTTGGGGATTCTTTCCAGAAACATGCACAATAGGGGCTTATAACTAGAACTCTCTGTCATTTTTAACCCTCAATGTGGGCCATTCATTGTCTCGTGCTATTTTGACCATGTCAACGAGGGCCTTCCTCCAATTTGGTTTAATTAATGGAGAAATATCCTTTATTCAATCATACCATAGACCAAATATATTTATTTAGGAATAATTCTTGATCAAGGGAAAATAATTTTGTATACGATTCACAAAGTCTCTACATTTTTCAAACTTGTTGGAGATGCACCTCCAAATATGGAGGGAATGAACACAGAAAAGTGTAATCATAGATATGGCTCATTGGGATTATACAACTACTAGCTATTGGCTTATTTCTATAGTTAATCTGTCAACACTGAAATATGGAAATCACATTGAACAAATATAGAAACCCAAATATATGCTTCTATGTCAAGGCTACTCACTTTTAAAGAACAAATATGGATACATACATACAAATATGGAACGTGCCAATAACCTATTGGAATTCATTTTTAGGTTAGAATCCCCCGATGCATCAAGAACAAATTTTAAAAAGTATGTCTTGATGCTATCAAATGGTAGAGAATGCACCCTAATTACTAGTAGCTTACTCTCACGGATGTTCCCTTTATACAATCATTTTCATAAATCTACAATGACTCTTCCATAGGTGTATACTCCAGCTTATAAGAACCATCTATCCCAAGAGAATATGGAGTACCTCTTAAATATGTTGATAGCAACAACACCCAATACTAGAAATAGAATTGAGGAATCAACATAACATAGCCACACCATGCTTCATATTTGAGGTAAATATGAAGTGTTTTCATCACTATTATCATCTACAACATAGTGTTAATTCATCTTATAGTACAAACTAGAGTAATAAATATGAATACCATGCATATTTTTCAAGATGAGAAAGCTAACAACATGCACAAACATACAATATTTTATATATCTATGTGGTTACCATATTCAGAATAGCCCCTTTTTAGGGTGACTTTGATGTCAGAATCACTTCCTCGATCCTAATTTGTATATATTATAGAAAACTAGATGATGTATTTATATGAATATTCCCTTTTATTAACCACCAAAATGACCAAAAATATATGGGTTGGCCTTGGTGTGTACTACCATAGTTCAGCCCCATCCACATTTCCATCTATACATTTATATCAGTCCATTAACCTTTTTATTGTGCTACGTGGAAAAGATGAAATGCCAATAGAACAAAAAGCTTTGAAATGGATTTTCGAGCTTCTTCTTTTGAATACTTTTCTTCCAATTTGAACTAATTAAGGTACCCTTATTTATTGTTGAAGAGACCTTACAATAAGCCAGAATTACAACCCTTGAATGCTTATGCTATTGTATATTTATGAGTTTTACAAGAATTGCACCCCTTGAATGATAGTGTATGCTAATGTATATTTATGATTTTTACAAGTATAATAAGTTGTAGGTATCATTCAAGGTGAAACTTAACTGCTATAGGTGTAACAAAAAATCCTTAGTGTTGTAGATAACTACCAATTATATCTAGGATTTTTTCAAAATAAAAATATATATATGTCACCTTGTTTGTGTATATTTTACATAACATAAGGAATCAGTTGAACTACAAGAGTAGGGCATTCCTTCCACGCAAATGGATATTCAGAGTTTGAGTTTTCTACTTCAATATCAAAGTTAAGTTTCTTCTTTTTATAAAAGAGTGAAAACAAATCGAACTAACTATGATATGAAATTTGTTTTACATATTTTTCCTTTATAAAGTCTTATTATTATCATTTGAAGGCTAACTATCCACAAAGTACAACCCTTAGGTTTCAAGGTAAACAACCTTCGAAGTAATGCAAAGGATCCAATCTTGATCCTTGAATCATTCAATAAATATAAAATTACTACATCCTTTCCATCAATGCAACTCATCTACCAAAACCCTCAAAAACAAAATTTAAGGATCACATACATGGAAACACATACAAAGAACATAAAAAAGATAATAAAATTAATTTGATCTAAGAATGAATATGGAAAGGAAAGCATGTCTCGGTGCAGTAATAAGGGTATTTTGAGATAATATATCCCATCATACCCTGTACTGGTATTTGAAAAAGATATTTTTATCTCTTGTATGACATTGGTGGTTTTTCAATTTCACTTGAGTAAATTTGGAAAAACATTTAGAGTTAGGGAGAAATATATTATTTAGTCACTTGAATTAATTTTAGGTCTTTATCATGTACTTTGGTCTAAAGAGTGAACTCAACGTTTCCTTCTCTTTCTTTGGAAAAATATATTTAGCAAGTACATGGATTCTTTGTTAACTTCTACATGGTTCATTTCACCAAACAATGATAGCTTTGGAAAAACAATGTTCTCTTCCTCGCTAGATTTAAGTATATAGAAATAGCATTCAATGTACGATATAATAACACTTGGCAAGCCTTCCTCATACATAGGAATCAATCCAGCAAGAGCCAAAATATCTTCAACTTATAAGAGAGATAGCATCTGATCTTGAATCTGTTGTAGAAGTATCACCATCCTCGTCAAACTTTTGTATATACACAACAGATCCCCTTCATCCTTGCTCAAATCCTTCATCCCACATAGTGCACATCCAATATTGTATTAGTTTAATCTTTGTTTCTTTTAGGTGTTGTAGAAAAAGAAAAAAGCATTTTACTTAGAGCGTTTTTCTACTCTACATTCAGTATTGTTTGGATTTACATCTCAAACCATTTATATTCTTTGATCATTACATTTTCATTAGTGACACATCCATTCCTTAATTTACCACTAAGTAATCACTAAAATATTATGTATTTGAATCCACATTGCACAAAGTGGAATATTGGAGGTTACCTGGATATTTTACTTAGTAGTATACCCCAAGATAATCATTCAGTGTTGTTTGGATTTACATCTCAAACAATTTCCATTCTTTGATCATTACATTTTCATTAGTGTCACGTCCATTCCTTATTTTACTACTAAGTAATCACTGAAATATTATATATTTGAATCCACATTGCACAAAGTGGAATATTAGAAGTTACCTGGATATTTTACTTAATAGTATACCTCAAGATAAAAAAAAAAATGTGTATTTTCTGAACACACAATTAAATGAAAATATCAACACAAAGTTTTTTCTTTTAAGACAAACAAAGAATTGGGCAGTTATGCAAAAAAAAATGGTAAAGTGACCAAAAATACTAAGCAAAATGTAGAATAGAGAAGAAAGAAACTTACGTCATACCTGGTGTAAAAATAGGAATTCAACCATTATTATAAAATAGATCTAACATATTGTGATCGAACACAGAGAAAATTTTAATGCCATTGGACATAGGCCAATGGTAATCACTATTTTTTCATATCACTATTTGGCATCATGCATCCTTGTTGTAGTTCCCATGGGTTATGGTTTCATAAATAAAAGTATTGAAAATTACAGATTACTAAAAATTCCTATTGCAAATGTTGTCTAACAATTCATTTGACCATGCCCTATATCTMGTAGTTTMTGCAAATGTTGTCTAACAATTCATTTGACTATGCTCTATATCTAGTAGCTAATACTCTATGGATTTGATTATTCCTTAGATAAAATTCCCAAGACATGAATGCTAATTTTTTTATCCTCATGGATATTAATGTTTTATTGKCTAACCAAGCCATTGTTGGCACTCCCAAATGCATTGATCTCATTGTAACAATCAATCTCTTTGTTTTGATTCAGGAAAAATCTTCAAAATTCGAGCAAGTATGAAAATATAAAAATACAAATTTTTTTTAAATGAATAAGCATAAATTTTCATTGACATGAAATAAATCCATGGCCTTAAGATGCAGAATATCAATGTCACTCAGATGTGGTTTAAAATAGGAAAAAAAAATGGTAAAAATGAACTGAATTGGCTAGCTCTTCATTGGGATTTTATATGCAACCGGACAAGTTTTTTCTTGTTAAGAGTAAATATGTTTTTTTTCTAACTTACTAATTTTGGCTATTCCTCGAGGATTTTACAAAATACATAATCGTTGCAAGTAGGATTACATTCTGAGTTTACATACATTGGGTTAGCAATCATGGTTAGCAATCATTATAGGGTAATCTTCTTGGAAGTCATTTGAGAAAATATTTTTTGTTGAGAATTGAGATAACATTTTGATGTTTGATTTTAGTATTGTAGTATCTATTCAAGTTGCCAGGGGTAGAATTTAGGGTTTCTTGTACGACAAACATTTCTCAAAGAGATGTATAAACCGTATTAATACAAATCTAATAAATCAATTAAATTTCTTCAAAAAATGAAGATATGACATTTTTCCACTGGAATGTGAATGGTTTCTATCAATGAAATGTGAAAAAGGTGTAAAATAATACTTGTGGATCCAAAAAATTACCATTAGTACTTACAACTGCTAAGATTAATGATGAAGCCTTGTGGTCCCACTCTGGATAGTGGTTGTTGTATATGTAGTTATATATTTGGTGTCCACAATTACACACTATTAATATAGTTGCATATCCTCATGGTGTGATTTTTTTCTAGGTAAACATGCTTAGTCTTACTCTATTATTACTCTTAAATGCTCAAGGAAACTTAAAACAAAGAATTTCTCATGCTCATTTCCAATGATTGAAAAATATGGTCCAAGGAAAGACTTAAATTCATAGCATGGGAGAAATATCTGCAAGGTGCCAAAGTGATAAGAAAGAATGAATGCATAGCCTCGGAGAAATCTTTGGAATGTGCCAAAGTGATGAGAAAGATTTTGTCAAAAGAAGTTTTGAAATTAGATGTAATCAGATGAGGCTCTAGGCTTGCATTAACTTTATCATCATATTTATTTGTTTGCATTGAGTAAAGAAAGTTTATTTATTTCTTGTCTAGAGTTAAATTTGAATTTTAAAGTGCTTTGATTGTCCTACACAAAGATTTTGATTTTCAAACCTTATATTGATTATTTAAATGATGAGTTCTAGAAAATTAGACCTTACTTTGATGCTAAATGCATGGGGTTGGTTAGCAATCATTGGCTTATCACTCATTGTAGGGTAATTTGCTCTGAAAGTCACGTAAGAAAACATTGTTTGTTGATAATTGAGATAACATTTTTAAGTTTGATTTTATCATTGTACTTACAGGAAAGGATGGTGTTGATGTGACAAGCATTGGACCAATTAAAATTGTTTTATGAGTTGCACAATCATTTGGTGGTTCCAATTTGTTTAAGTAATGGATGCAAGTTTTCTTTTAGTATCATGTTTGCAGAGAATGGTTATGAATGGTTATGAGGCAAATTTACAATCATAGTAACACTCAACATTGTGAAGGGTAAGAAATTTGTATTGTGGAATCACTCAGGCAAACCTAGTCAGTTTAATATATTAATATAATTGGGCCAAAGAGGCCACCTAGGGGAATGCCCACCTAGGGTGCACAAGTCAATCACCTAGGCGCAACACTTCTTCACCTTTTGATGATGAATTAAATATATGTAAAATAAATGGTTCCCTTGGTATATAAGGTGAACTGGGACTAAGATAAAGCATTCTCACCTTTTCTTATGAAGCTATGTGTCTTGGTTCTTTTCTTTTCTGAGTTTTCATTTTACATTCATGACAGTTTCATTTTCAGGGTTTATGAAGAATAACTAGTGCACCTTCCTTCATGGATTCCTCCTGGTGACTCTGTTTTCCATGCTTCCACCTATAAGAGAAATATTATCTCATTAGCTAGCCACTCTCTTAGGTAGAAAATAATTTCCTTCGAGTTTTCTGAGGCAGAAGGGATGGCGCACAAACTGGGGTTTGCGCCCTTCATAGTTTCTTCTTTGTGGGAATGAAGTGAGTGCACCCTCTTCCATGGCTGCACTGGGATTCTCCCACTAATCCCCAGAGGTCACTCTGAGATCGCCAAAACCTCTTGGCCACTCTTGGATCACCCTGATCTGGATCCCCATTTGCTTGGTCACCCAAACTAATGGTGCGCCCATGTTCAGATTTCCACCCCTGAGGAGAGTTTTTGGTCAAAAACCAAGCTATGGCTTATGTGGTCACCTTCTCCTGTAGATCACCTTCTCGGGCAGATCAATTTGTATCAGAGACTTAAGATCCATGGAAAAGCTTCCGATCTTGAAGATTGAGCCAATTGTTTTTTGGGGTTTTCGTGAAATAATCCAGAGCTTTCCCATTCCATGGCTTCCATTTTATACAAGAAGATCCACAAATATCATAAGCCCCAAGGGCGCCCACATCTCCATTTCCACAGAGAGGAGCTCAACAAATCTAAAACAATATATATATCTCCCTCTAGACCAGTTCAAGCTCCATTGCCTGGGGGTTTTCAGTCCTTTGTTCTCAAAAAAGAGTCATATGTTCAACATTGCAACCTAGGGGTGCATTTTCTCTTCAGTCGGACTCACAAAGGCTCCATTCAAATATCATTTGGAAGTCGACTCAGATTCCAACACATCAAATCCCATTCAAGATCTTGCATCCATCCTCAATGAGTTGTTCAAAATGCAACAACAAAACAATCCAGATCCATTTTGGTTGGACACTAGAATTGAACTACCAAATTTTGTTGGGCAAGCAAATGGTGAAATGGTGGATTCTTGGATCTATAGCCTATCCACCTATTTCAATACATGTCTAGGCCTTACCGAGGAAAGAAAACTCTAGATTGCGGCTTTCAATTAGAAGGCCTGGCACAAACTTGGTGGGATACATAGCAAGAGAAGACCACATTTGTGATAGAGATTGGGGATGCTCCATAATCCTCTACTTTGCAACACATCAAAAAATGGGCTCAACTTTCTGAAGATTTGAGAAATTGCTTTTACCCACTTGGGTATGTGCAATCCTTATGGATCAAGTGGCACCAACTTCGACAACTCCCTTCACAAGGAGTGCAAGGCTACATATACTTCTTCTGCAAGATGCGCCTCTTAATTCATGTTTCAGATCTAGAAGAGGTACTCATATTAAAATTTGTGGCTGGTTTATTAATTTCAATTCCGTCGAGAAGTAGAGTTGTTTGAAAATCCAACTTTAGATAAAACATTTCCGATATCTTTGGCTATAGAAAGGAAAGTCACTCCTAGAGGTCGTATTCCTCAGTCCCTCCCTTACACCAACACCCCCCCCCCCACCTCTCAACCATCTATCTCCCATCCCTCATCCTTCTTTCCACCTCCTCAGACTCAAAACCCCACACACAATACAACTATAAGGACACCCCAATGCTCATTCCACAAAACTACTTCACACAATTCACTAGATCGTTGAATCCTTCAAAATCTAAAAACCAACAAAACTCTACTCACTGAGCTAATTGTGCCTTCCCAAGAAGAAGATACCAAAGAAGTTCCTTTGTAAAATCCCACAGAAGTAGATCCCTCATTGATTCTAATGACCCACGAAGATTCGAATGCATCCACCCAAATCCTCTTCACCCATAACTGCCAAATCAAAAACGCCTTGGCTTTACTGATTATGGACAATGGAAGCCAGAAAAATTTGGTGTCTCAGGCCCTTATTAACCTCCTTACTCTTTTCACCACTCCACATACGCAACCCTATCAACTTGGATGGGTCCAAAAGGATGGCCCTCGCCTCCTATTTTCCAAGTGTTGTCTGGTCATTTTTGCCATAGGCCAATTCAAAGATATTGTCCTATGTGTTGTCTCCCCCTTGGATTGTGCGTATCTATTTCTCGGTATCCCATACCAAAACCAAAGAAATGTTATCTATCTTGTTAAATCCTTCTAGTACAAAATTACCAAAGAAGGCCACACTTATATCTTAACTGCAGAAAAACCCAAAAACCCTTCTACCAAAGAACGACTCCCACATGCACACTTAAACCAATGTGTCTCTCTCTATTTGGTGTGCCCAATAAAACCAAACAATAAAACACACCATGTTCCTAAAACTATGACTCCCCTCGTCCATGAGTTCGTAGAGGTATTTCAACCTCCGGAAACAGAGGAAATGGAAAGACAACTGACTGACCTCATCAACTCTAGCCACATCCAACCTTCATCTTCTCCCTATGCTTCTACCACCTTTGTCATCCCTAAACGAGATACCTCAGAAATTCGTCTTGTCACTGATTATCAAGCCTTGAGCAAAGCCACAATAAAAAACCGTTACCCCCTTCCCCAGATTGAGGAACTACTCAACGCCCTCCAAGGATATAAGTTGATTACTAAATTGGATTTGACATCTGGCTACCATCAAGTTCGAATGAACCTAGATGATGTTTGGAAAACAACATTCAAGACAAAATTTGGTCTTTTTGAGTGGAAAGTCACACCTTTCGGTCTCACCAACTCCCTAGCCACTTTCATGAGGCTCATAAATGACATATTTAGAGCACATTTGCATCAATTTGTGGTCATCTACTTAGATGACATTCTCATCTTCACTAGGACATGGGACACTCACATAGAACATGTCCGACAAGTTCTCCAAATTCTCCAAGAACACAAGTTGCAAGTCAAAAAGAAGAAATCATAATTTGGTTAGACTTCAGTTCCCTATCTCGGCTTTGTGGTCAACTCAGAGGGTATTCAATGAGATCCAACTCGTATCCAAGCATTGAAACAATGGTCTCTACCTTCTTCAGCTAAGGAGTTGAAAATATTTTTGGGTGGCATAAATTTCTATCGTAAGTTCATTCCCTCTTTTTCAAATTTTGCTTGACCTTTGTATCATCTCTCAAATACTTCTTCTACATTCATCTGGACCAAAGAAGAAACTACTCACTTTGCTCATCTCAAAGACACCCTCTACTCATCCCCTGTTTTACATCTTCCAGACCTCTCCCAACCCTTTGATATTGAGTCTCACACCTCACAATATGCTATTGGTGTTGTACTTAAACAAGGACACCCCATTGCTTACCACTCTGGAACCCTGTCTGAGGCAAAGAAAAATTATAGTACCTATGACAAGGAATTTTATAATCTAGTGCAAGCACTCAAACAATAGAGGCATTATTTTTTGGGTAAAGAAACCATTCTGCATACCAACCACCACCCTTTGATTTTCATCAACTCTCATTCAAAGATTCATGAACAAATGCACCTTAAAAGGGCCTCCTGCATTCAACAATTTCACTTATTCATCAGATACAAGAAAGACACTTCTAATAAAATGGTTGATTTGCTAAGTCAACCACCCAATCTAGTTCTTTCCATTCCAGAAGTATGTTGTGTTACTTATGACATATGGAAAGATCAGTATGCTACTAACACTGAATTTCGAGAGATTTGGGAATCTTTGCAAAGCCCCATAGTGATCAATCAGACCCCCTTCCTAGACTACACTATTCGAGATGGGTGGCTATATAAGTTGAATTTTCTATGCATTCCACACTCAGAAGACCACCTCTTTCTCATCAGGGAAGCACATGCTTCAGCTTATGGGGCCCACTTCGGGACCACAAATACCACCCAACATCTGCAACGCCATTTTCATTGGCCTTCCATGGAGCCTCAAGTTGAAAAATTTATCAGATCTTGTGCCTTATGATCACAATTCAAGCCATCCAATTGGAAGCATGGGCTATATCAACCACTTCTACTTCCTTCTCGACCTTGGGATTCAATCTCAATGGATTTCCTAAGTGGACTTCCAACAACCCAAAAGAAACATGATGCATTATGGGTAGTGGTATGTCACTTCAACAAAATGGCACTTTTTATCCCATGCACAAAGACTACTACAACAGCACAAACAAATAAACTCTATTTATGTCTAGCCCCATTTTTCCCTCCCAAGCAGTATCATCTCAGATAGAGATTCTCACTTCCTCAGTACATTTTGAAAGACCATATGGGCACTATTAGGGTGCCACCTCATGTTTTCTACAACATTTCATTCATAAACAGATGGCCAAACAGAGGTTGTCAACAGAGTCTTGGTGCATGCTCTTTGAACTCACTTTGGGAACAACAAACAATAGGACAGTTACTTATACATTCTCCAGCATAGCTACAAAAAGGAAACACATTCTTCTACATGCTTTTCACTTTTAGAAATCTTCTTGGGCTTCCAACCAACATCTCCAACCGAGCTTCCACTCACATGGTCTCCTCAAGGTACCTTCCATCAATAGCAATAACAACTGTCAACTCAACGATTTCTCCAATAAATTGCACAATGCCACAATGCAGTCACATCAACACTCAAAGAAGCCCAAGATCATGCCAAGCAACACCATGAAAAACAAAGAACATCCATGGCCTTTCAACTAGGGGATCAAGTCTGGTTACACTTGGATAAGAAGTGCTTCAAAGGCCACCATCACAAGCTTTTGCCAATCAGATATGGTCTGTATACAATACCTAACAAGATTGGAGAAAATGCATATAGGTTGGATCTCCCACCACAACTGGGAATCCACAATGTCATTAATGTAAATCACTTAAAGTTGTTTGAGAATTCCCTCTTGGAAGAACCAGTCACCATCACTCATCCAGTGGACAACATTCCTGATTTCCAACTCCCATTGGCCAAAGACACTATACTGGACACTCAAAGTCATTCTACAAGACACAAGACTTACACTTCATATCTGGTAGCCCGCCAAGGCCAAACTCTTGCTCAGGAAAAGTTGATCACAACTGATGTATTGCAAAACAAGTTTATGCATCTTCTCATGGAAGCTAGGATGCTTCCAGATCTAAATAGGGAGGAATTTGGCCAAGGAGGCCACCAAGGGGAACGCCCACCTAGGGTGCACAAGTCAATCACCTAGGCACAACACTTCTTCACCTTTTGATGATGAATTAAATATATGTAAAACAAATGGTTCCCTTGGTATATAAGGTGAACCGAGACTAAGATAAAGCATTCTTACCTTTTCTTATGAAGCTATGTGTCTTGGTTGTTTTCTTTTCTGACTTTTCAGTTTACATTCACAACAATTTTGTTTTTGGGGTTTCTGAAGAATAACCAGTGCGCCTTCCTTCATGGCTTCCTCCTGGTGACTCTGTTTTCCATGCTTCCACCTCTAAGAGAAATATTATCTCATTATCTAGCCACTATCTCAGGGAGAAAATCATTTCCTTTGAGTTTTCTGAGGTAGAAAGGAGGGCGCACCAACTGGGGTTTGCGCCCTTCCTGGTTTATTCTTTGTGGGAATGAAGTGAGTATGCCCTCTTCCATGGCTTCGCTAGGATTCTCCCACTAATCCCCTGAGGTCACTCTGAGATCACCAAAACCACTTGGCCACTCTTGGATCACCCTGGTCTAGATCCCCATTTGTTTGGTCACGCAAACTAATGGTGCGCCCCTGTTCATTTTTGCACCCCTGAGGAGAGTTTTTGGTCAAAAGCCAAAGTATGTCTTGCGTGGTCACCTTCTCCTGTATATCTCCTTCTTGGGTAGATCAATAATCTATTCAGTTTGCTTTTATTGCAACTTGGGATATAATATGCAAAGAGAGATTACACTCTTCTATTTTATTTGCATCAATCTTTATATAAATTTAAACTTGGTTGGCCCTTTCAAACTAGGGCTATAAGCTACAAAGAGAGATTATCCTCGTCTATTTTATTTTCATTGCATCATCAGATAAATTGAAACTTGGTTGGCCCTTGCAAAATGTGTTTTGAATATATATCAATCAACATTTTAACAATGCGATCCATTCTCCAGTTACAAGTAGTGTGTATTGAGGTTGGCGTTTCTTGTAGGAAAAGTATTTCTTGAAATGAGATGTATAAACCCTATTAATGCAGATCTAATAAATCAATTCAATTTCTTCAAAAAATGAAAAACCATAAATTTATATTGACATGAAATAAATCCATGGCCTTAATGTGCAGAATATCAATCTTGTTGAGTTGTGGTTTAAAATATGCAAAAAAGAGAAATAATAGTAAAAATGAACCAAATTGGCTCTTTATTGGGCTTTTATATGAAATCGGACAAGTTTTTCTTGTTAAGATTAAATATGTTTTTTTTTTTGACTTACTGATTTTGGCTATTCCTTGGGGATTTTACAAAATACATAACTTTTTCCAGTAGGATTACATTTTGAGTTTAAAAACATTGGGTTAGCAATTATTGTAGGGTAATCTTCTATGAAGTCATCTGAGCAAACATTGTTTGTTGAGAATTGAGATAACATTTTTAAGTTTGATTTTAGAATTGTAGTATGTATTCAATAATAGAACTAATGCATTTGGTTGCTTACATAAACTAGTTTTCAATAATAATTTAATAGTGGTGTTCTATTCTTGCAAAATTATATAAAACAATTAATATTGACTTAGATTAGTTAGAAAGTAATTGTTTTTGTTTGGGATGAAAAAACATGTAACTAATTTCACTTGTAAATGGAAATGTGACAAAGAAAAGTAATATAAATTTTTTAAAAAACTAATAAAATTATTTATAAAATAATTATATAAAATTATACATGGAAATTGATTTTGTAGGAAATACTTGTAGTTGATTTACTCCACCTTCATATCTAGTCTAGGTTTAAAGGAAGAAATTATTGGATTTTCCATGTCTATTCTTTCCATTATTTCCAAGTTTAAGTGTTCCTCTATTTGACGTCTTCCAAACCATCTCCATATATTTTCACTTAAATTATAAACAAGCACCTCTTTAACTTTCACATATTTGATGCACACCAAGTCACTCATTCCTTGAAAATCAAACCAATAAAACCTTAAAATCCCAGGAGGAATATCCTCTTTTCTTTTAAAATATTTCCAAAGAGATGGTGGCATCCTTGTGATTTCTCTGAACCCTCTGAACTATGAGTTGTTTGAACCAAACTGGTGCTTCTCAATTTCCCATATAATAATACCATCATGTATGCATGTAGCTAGAAGCTTCTTAATATGAAGCCCGATATCGATATCAGTTAGGTATAATGATATTAAACGTGATAGTGATGTACGTGTATGATGAAAGAGTATAGTTGTAGGTAGTGGAACCATATGGTTTCCCTCATGAGGGAAATATAAAGAAATAATTTCTCTTGTCCTTAATACTATGGATGCATGGCTGACTCCATTCTAAAGAGTCATGAAAGTTCTGTTCCAAGTAATAGCTTGAGGGGAATGCATTCCCTTTCCTTAGGGAATACTAATATGATTAGATAGAAGGGTAAATGAGCAAAGATGATATGTTTTCATAATAAGAGGCAAATGATTATGCCTTTGGGAATCACATGAGAAGGATTGTGAACAATCATGAGTTGACTTATCTTAAAAGTAAAGATGTATGTGGGTTGTGAAATATACCTATGACAGCTGCATGTAGGCTTAGGATTATGAATATGGTTAAATACATCATAGATGTAAGTTAACCAAACCATAATATGTATGGATACATAATTAGGTACATGCGAAATATTCATGTTTATATTCCTTAAGGAATATTTGGTAAACAGATAAAAGCTAACTCAAGGTTGAGTCTCACAGAAATAGTGATGGATATGAAATAAGGAAGTTGCATGCTGGAGGAATTCCCTATGGAGGAACTGTGTGAAGACTCTTTCAGGAAAACAAAGTCACAACCTTAATGACTACTGAGAATTAAGCAATAAGCCACAAGTTTATATGAATACATACATACATATATATATATATATATATATATATATATATATATATATATATACCATAATCCTGGATTACATTTTGAAAAACATCACGTACTGAGTAGAAGACTAATAAATGAATATTGACCATTTCAATAACCGAATGGTAATGTGATGGATGCACAAGTTCATGATCCATTATGAACAAAAATTTTGTTATTAAAGCATGTTGTTGTATTCCAAAAAGGGTTAGGGTGAGGCCTAACCAAGGCGGCTCAAGGAAAAGAGCAGGAAGATCCCAACAGGGAGTAGAATTGCAAAAGCCAAGAAGAGATAGTGAGGCCTTCGAAATAACTCAGTTGGACTAAAAATTCTGAGGCAATGTAGAATGAATTTGAAGAAGGGGAGAGCCCTCAATTATATTCTTGCTGTGTAATATGTTTTTCTCTGGGATGAGAAAGATAGTACACTGATGAAAGTAAATGTTTGGACACCATAATGATGATGGTTGTATTATTGTAAAAACAATTGAGAACTATTGTGTTGCACTCATGAAAACATTAAGGATAATGTGATGAAGTGCATACATATATGTTGGGACATGTTTGAAAATATTTTATTAATTTAAATGCTATGGTTGTTACACATTATTTTCATCATCCCTATGATCGTTAATGATGTAAACCTATCTGTTGCCTTCAGAGGGGTCATAGTGTCCTGAGTTCCTAAAGAGAGAAGGGAGAAGAACTTCTCCTGAGAAAAGAAATTGTTTTTTCCTATGTAAAAACCTTATAAAAAGGGATGTTCGCAGGTTGCTATATAGGCAAGGTGCGAGAATGACAAATTCTCGCAGGTTGCACTATAGCCAGGGTGCGAACAGTTCACACGTTGCACTATAGCTAGGGTGCGAGAATGCCAGTACGTGGGAAAAACGAGCGTTTTCTCGAATCTTCTAGAAGGGGAAGCTTCTATGGTGAGGTGGCATCCAAATGGTTTGGATCTTACTCACTTTGATGATTTAGTGGGATCATCCTAACCTCCTCACCTTATCCTCTTCAACTTATAAAAGGAGAGGAATTATCATGGAGAAATGTTGGTTGTGGAGCCTGATTATCTTCCTGATGCAGAGGTCCTTTGTTTTCAGTTGTGTCTATACCCCATGAAGTATTTACACCCCAGAAGTATGTACACTCTTCCACGTGGGGGAGTGCAGAGGGGGGGTACCCCCTCTGTGGGGTCCGAGGGGTCCATCCCCCCGGCTAGGGGGTTTGGGGGCAAGCGGGCCCCCAGCGGGGGTTCGGGGGTGAAGCCCCCGAAGAAAAAATTGCCTTATAAAAGTATATTGTAATTTCATTGCAAATCTGGACCGTTCATAATAAGGTCGCAGATCTAACGATAGAGATCATGTTAGGGTTTTTTTCCCTAGAAGGCAACCCTGTTTTATGAGGGAAATGTATTGCGGCTATGGACGAGGGTGAATATTGTATTCTGAGAGAGGAGACTATGAGAGAAAGAAGAGAAAGTTACAACGGGTTTTGCTATAGGTTGTATCCCTTCATTTGCTGGATAATAATAAAGGAAGGACCTGG
>ML787783.1:88297-114995 GCA_009831015.1 Picea engelmannii
TCCCATCCCTCTACCCACTTTCCACCTCCTGAGACTCAAAACCCCACACCCAATACAACTGCAAGGACACCCTGGTGCTCATTCCACAAAACTACTTCACACAGTTCATCAGATTGTCGAATCCTCCAAAATCTAAAAGGGAACAAAACTCTACACACTAAGTTCATTGCGCCTTCCCAAGTAGAAGATACCAAAGAAGTTCCTCTGGACAATCCCACAAAAGTATATCCCTCAATTATTCTAGTGACCCAGGAATATTCGAACACATCGAGCCAACCCCTCTCCACCCATAACTGCCAAATCAAAAATGCCTTGGATTTACTGATTATGGACAATGGAAGACAAAATAATTTGGTGTCTCAAGCCCTTTTCAACCTCCTTACTCTTGTCACCACTCAACATCTGCAACCCTATCAACTTGGATGGGTCCAAAAGGATGGCCCTCACCTTCTAGTTTCCAAGCGTTACCTGGTCACTTTCACCATAGGCCAATTAAAAGACACTATCCTTTGTGATGTCTCCCCCTTGGATTGTGCGGATTTGCTTCTTGGTATCCCATACCAAACCAAAAAAAATGTTATCTATCTAGCCAATCTCACGAATACAGAATTACCAAAGAAGGCCACACTTATATCTTAACTACAGAAAAACCTAAACCCCCTTCTACCAAAGAACGAATCCCACATGCACACTTAAACCAATGTGTCTCTCTCTGTTTGCTATGCCCAATAACACCAAATAATACAAAAAACCTTGTTCCTAAAACTATGACTCCCCTCCTCCATGAGTTCACAGAGGTATTTCAACCTCTGGAGGGACTTTCCCCCTCTCACCACATTAACCCTTCCATTCATCTGATCCCTGGATCTGCCTTACCTAACACCCCTACTTACCGGTTGGCCCCAATAGAAAAAGAGGAAATGAAAAGACAATTGACCTACATCATCAACTCTGGCCACATCCAACCTTCATCTTCTCCCTGTGATTTTCCCTCCTTTGTCATCCCTAAATGCGCCTTGTCACTGATTACCGAGCCTTGAACAAAGACACAATAAAAAATGGTTACCCCCTTCCCCGGATTGAGGAACTACTCGACACCCTCTAAGGAACTAAGTGGTTTACTAAATTGGATTTGACAACTAGCTACCATCAAGTTCGAATGAACCCAAATGATGTCTGGAAAACAACGTTCAAGACCAAATTTGGTCTTTTTGAGTGGAAATTCATGCCTTTCGGTCTCACCAATTCCCCAACCACTTTCATGAGACTCATTAATGACATCTTCAGAGCACATTTGGGTCGATTTGTGGTCATCTACTTATATGACATTCTCATCTTTTGTCGAACATGAGACACTCACATGCAACATGTCCGACAAGTTCTCCAAATTCTCCAATAACACAAGTTGCAAGTCATAGAGAAGAAATAATATTTTGGTCAGACTTCAATCCCCTATATCAGCTTTGTGGTTAGCTCAGAGGGTATTCAACCATATCCAGCTCGCATCCAAGCATTGAAACAATGACCTCTACCTTCTTCAGCTAAGGAGTTGAAAATATTTTTGGGTGGCATACATTTCTATCATAAGTTCATTTCCTCTTTTTCAAATCTTACTTGACCTTTGCATTAGCTCTCAAATAATTCTTCTACATTCATATGGACCAAAGAAGAAACTACTCACTTTTCTTAGCTCAAAGACACCCTCTGCTCATCCCCTATTTTACATCTGCCAGACCTCTCCCAACCCTTTGAGATTGAGTCTGATGCCTGACAATATGCTATTAGTGTCATACTTAAACAAGGAGGAAACCCCATTTGTTACCACTCTGAAACCCTGTCCGAGGCAAAGAAAAATTATAGTACCTATGATAAGGAATTTTATAGTCTGGTGCAAGCACTCAAACATTGGAGGCATTATTTGTTGAGTAAAGAAACCATTCTGCATACCGACCACCACCCTTTGATTTTCATCAACTCTCAATTGAAGATTCAAGAACAAAGGCACCTTAAATGGGCCTCCTACATTCAACAATTTCACTTAGTCATCAGATACAAGAAAGGCACTTCTAATAAAATGGTTGATTTGCTAAGTCGACCTCCCACTCGAGTTCTTTCCATTCTAGAAGTACGTTGTGCTACTTATGACACATGGAAAGATCAATATGCTACTGACATCAGGTTTCAAGATATTTGGGAAGATTTGCAAAGCCCCACAATGATCAATCAAACCCCCTTCCTAGACTACACTATTCAGGATGGGTGGCTATATAAGTTGAATTTTCTATGTGTTCCACACTCAGAAGACCCCCTATTGGTCATGAGGAAAGTGCCTGCTTCAGCCTATGGGGACCACTTCGAGACCAAAAAGACCACCCAACATCTGTAATTCCATTTTCAATGGCCTTCCATGTAGCCTCAAGTTGAAAATTGTATCATAGCTTGTGCCTTATGCTCACAATCCAAGCCATCCAACTGGAAGCATGGGTTGTATCAACCACTTTCGCTTCCTTCTCATCCTTGGGAGTCAATCTCAATAGATTTCCTAAGTGGAATTCCAACAACCCAAAATAAAAATGATGAAATCTAGATAGTGGTATGTCGCTTCAGCAAAATGGCACTTTTAATCCCATGCTCAAAGACTACTATAGCAGTGCAAATAGTGGAACTCTATTTTTTTCATGTCTGGACCCATTTTGGCCTCCCAAGAAGTATCATCTCAAACAGAGATTCTCTCTTCCTTAGTACATTTTGGAAGACCATATGGGGGATATTGGGGTGCCACCTCAATTTTTCTATGGCATTCCATCCTCAAACGGATTTCCAAATAGAGGTTGTCAATAGAGTCTTAGTGCATTCTCTCTGAACTCACTTTGGGCACAAAAAACAATGGGACAATTACTTACACATTCTCTAGCATAGATACAACAAGGCAACACATTCTTCTACAAGATTTTCACCTTTTGAAGTCTTCTTGGGCTTCCAACCAGCATCTCCAACCAAGATTACACTTACTTGGGCTCCTCAAGGTACCTTCCATCAACAGTAGGAACAACTGTTAGCTCAACGATTTTTCCAAAAAATTACAGAAAACCACAATGTAGTCACATCAGCACTCAAAGCATCCCAAGATCATGCCAAGCAGCGCCATGACAAATGAATAACCTTCATGGAATTTCAACCAAGGGATCAAATCTGGTTACACTTGGATAAGAATCACTTCAAAGGCCACCATCGCAAGCTTTTCTCAATCAAATATGGTTTGTATACAATACTTGACAAGATTGGAGAAAATGCATATAGGTTGGATCTCCCACCACAACTGGGAATCCACAATGTCATTAATGTAAATCACTTAAAGTTTTTTGAGCCTTCCCTCTTGGAAGAACTAGTCACCATAACTAATCCAGCGGATAACATTCATGATTTCCAACTCCCATTGGCCAAAGACACTATACTGGACACTTGAACTCACTCTACAAGACACCAGACGTACACTTCATATCTGATAGCCCGCCAAGGACAAACTCCAGCTCAGGCAAAGTGGATCACAATTGATGTATTGCACAACAAGTTTCCTCATCTTCTCATGGAACCCAGGATGCTTCCAGATCTAAACAGGGAGGAATTAGGCCAAGGAGGCCACCTAGGGGAACGCCCGCCTAGGGTGCACAACTCAATCACCTAGGTGCACCACTTCTTCACCTTTTGATGATGAATTAAATATATGTAAAATAAATGGTTCCCTTGGTATATTAGGTGAAATGGGACTAAGATAAATCATTCTTACCTTTTCTTCTGAAGCTATGTGTCTTGGTTGTGTTCTTTTCTGAGTTTGCATTTTACATTCACAACAATTTCGTTTTTAGGGTTTCTGAAGAATAACAAGTGTGCCTTTCTTCATGGCTTCCTCCTCATGACTCTATTTTCCTCATTAGTTAGCCACTCTCTCAAGGAGAAAATCATTTCCTTCGAGTTTTTTGAGGCAAAAGGGAGGCCGCACCAATGGGGGTTTGCACCCTTGTTGGTTTCTTCTTTGTGGGAATGAAGTGAGTGTGCCCTCTTCCATGGATGCACTGGGCTTCTCCCACTAATCCCCGGAGGTCACTCTGATATCACAAAAACCTCTTGGCCACTCTCATATCACCTTAGTATGGATCCCCATTTGCTTGGTCACCCAAACTAATGGTGCGCCCTTGTTCAGATTTGCGCCTCTGAGGAGATTTTTTGGTCAGAAGCTAAGCTATGGCTTGTGTGGTCACCTTCTTCTATAGATTTCCTTCTTGGGAAGATCACCTCGATTTTCTAAACTCCCAATCTATGAAGAGGATCCTAGCAATGTTATCTCCTTCCCTTATTCTTCATTGACGTGACCTCTAGCTGTGACCACACGCTAGTCAAAAAGCCACTTCAGGATTTCATGTTTCATGATCTCATGAGTTAGCTTTCCTCCATTCTTTGAATTTTGAGCTCTTGAAATATGAACTTCTTCATACCAGATCAACAGCCCACAACATTCCTAGATCAACGGTCTAGATCTATTCTTTGCACAAGAGATTTCACAAATCACGATGTCATAGGTTAGAACAAATCCTTTCTTTGATTCTTGAACTTGTGCTTGTGTCAAATCAATGGTCCAAATCTCTTCTTGATCCAACAATCAAGATCTCCTCTTCATGTTTTGTGACTATGCGCTTTACGATGTTGAAAGTTGGCTCACCTCCCTTCTTTCGATTCTTGATTTCTCGATATTCGCTTCCATCGGATCGATGGTCCATAATCTTTCACGATCCAATGGTCCAGATCAAATCGTGAATTCTCACTTCCCGACTTCATCTCTTGGATATATTTGCATGGCCGCCTTGAAAATATTCTGAAGTCAAAATCTTCGAACTTCACTTGCGTCATATTGACGGTCCACGGTCTCTCGTGATCCAATGGTCTAGATTTCCTCTCCTTCGTGTGCAGAGCGCTAAGGCTCGTGAACCTTGGTTTGATCAGATGGTTACTGGTCTTTTGAATCAATGAGCCAATGGCCAATGTCACTCTTCCTCCATAGTTTCTAACTTCCTCCGATTTAGAATATTTTCTAATCATTTAAAGGCTTTGACATTTGTTCCTCCTACAAGCCTGTCTGTTGGACCTCATCTGCACTTCTGGAAAGTGTTGTCCTGTCTGATATTTCTCACCAATGTAATGGTAAATACACTATCTCTTCTAAGATTTTGAATTCGTTCATATTATCAAAGGGTTTTCATCCTTTGGACCTCAAGGGTCTTTCTACTACACTCCTGGTAGTCCTGTGCTCATCCTCCTGAGCTTATAGACAACAATTCTCGATGCTATCATCATTGCTTTATTTTTTTCCATCATTGTTTCCAATATTCCATCATCATTGTTGTTCTTTCCATCAATGGAAAGCACACTCTTCCTGTAAACATGCCAACAATCTCCCCCTTTGGCATTGATGGCAACCCTGAAAGGGTGCACTATTCTTCCTAGACCTCCAACTATAGAAGACCACACCTTTTTCTCCCCCTTTGACATCAATGTCAAAGAGAACTAAGAGTGACTTTGTTCTCCCCCTGAAGCACTCCCCCCCTGATTAGATATACTATGAGCACTCTCCCCCTGATCAGATAGACTATTTTAACTTGATAATAGGGTCATGCCCAACTTCTCACATAGATTCTCAAACTGAGCTTTTGCAAGCAGTTTAGTGAAGATATCAGCAATCTGATATTTGGATGCAATATAATGCAAAGAAACAACATTGTTGATAACCTGTTCCCTCAAAAAGAGATACTTGATGGGTATATGCTTGGTCTTGGAGTGAAATACAGGATTCTTTGACACACTAATTACACTAGTATTATCACAATGAATTGGAATCGGTGCAGTATATTTGACCTCCAAGTCTGCAAGTGTCTAAATTATCCACAATACTTGGATACAACAAGTGAAAGATGAAATATATTCATCTTCTGTAGTTGATAAGGAAACGGAACCTTACATCTTTCTCAACCATGCTACAAGAGAATCTCCTAAGAAGAATGCCCCTCCACTCGTGCTTTTCCTTTCATCCATGTAGTTAGCGCAATCAGCATATGAATAGACTGATAATTGAAAATTATGATTCCTAGGATATCATATGACATAGTTCATTATTCCTTTCAAGTATCTGAATATTCTTTTGATAGCTAGAAAATGACTCTGTTTAGGTACATATTGATACCTTCCTACCATTCCAACAACATGCATTATGTCTAGACAAGATATTGTGATGTACAATAGAATTCCTATCATAGACCTAGGTGAACTCTGATCAACATCAGGTGAGTCATCATCCTTTCTTAACTTGCATCAAGTGACCATAGGTGTGGTCATAGGTGTAGAATATTCCATTTGAAACCTTTTTAGCATTTCTCTTAGATATTTCTCCTGAGAAAGAAATATTCCTTCAGACCTCTGAGTAATTTGCTGACCAAGAAAAAATGTTAATTCCCCTATCATAAACATTTCAAATTTAGATTGCATGGCAGAAGCAAACCATCATACCAATGAAGAATTATTACTTCCGAACATGATGACATCTACATACACCAACACAATTAGAAAACCATTGTCCTCTGTTTTGATATATAGATTGCAGTCAACGGTTCCTCTCTTGAACCCTTTGTGTTGAAGATACTTATCCAATCTGTAATACGAGGCACGGGGATCTTGTTTCAAACCATATAAGGCTTTCTTCAACTTACAAACAAGGTTAGAATTATATGACAATTGGAAACCCTCTATTTGTTCCATATATACTTCATATTTTATATCTCCATTTAGAAAATCTAACTTGACATCCATTTTGTAGGCTTTAAACTTCTTATAAAAGCATAGGAAAGAAACATTCTAATAGCTTCTAATATTTCTATGGGCACAAATTTTTCATCAAAATCCAATCCTTCTATTAGAGCTTACCCTTTGCAGACCAGTCTAGCCTTATTTCTTAAAATATTTCCTTGCTCATTCATCTTATTTTTGTAGACCCATTTGGATCCTATTACATTTTATTTGTTGGCCTAGGAACAGGTTCCCAAGTATCATTCTTTCCAATCTAATCTAGTTCTTCATTCATTGATTTTAACCAATTTACATCCTTATTGAATTCATTAAAGTTCTTGGGTTCCTCCATGGATATGAAGGCTATGTGTGATTTCTCGTTGCCTTTGATTATCCTTCTCCTAGTTTGTGCACCTTTATCATTTTCACCAATTATCTAACTTGCAGTATTATTCTTTTGAGTAATTCCAAAGGAAGGATTTGATATTGTTTGTTGTATTGATTCTTCTTATCTGGGTGTCTCTTCTCCACCTAATTCATCATCTTCTTCTGACTCTGAGATTTGTTGTTCTTCATTCTCATTATTCTGATCATATTCTTCATCTAACTTGGTGCTTATTCTTTGCTGATCTTTTACAGGAGCTTCTTCATCAATTTGARCATCAATACAGTGGACTAATTTATGCATACTTTTGTTAAATAATCTATATCCTTTAATATTCGTTGCATATCCTAAGAAGATACCTTCATCAGCTCTACCATCGAATTTTTTGATATGATTATTGTTAGCAACATTACTTGTCKTCGATATAGGGATATCCAGGTCTGCAGGTTGCACGAGCAAGCGCAGCACACAGAAKAAATCYGYTTCGGGCCCAGATCAAGGGAGCGAGCACTCTGATTTCAACGATCAGGATGTATCCAAAGGATCAGATCAACGGTGGGTGGGAAATCATGATTGAAAAGCTGCGCCAAGGTTAGCGCAGTGGGTAGCGCCCATAACATGATTAGGAATGGATGACAACAGTTCATCCCTAAGGGCACATGGCATGAGATCTACTCGCGTCGACTTTTCGGTAGTCCCAAGTTCAAAGGGCAAAGGTTTTATGTATTTGAACATCCCGAACCCCTACAGCACCGAAAGTGGGGCCCACGACATCACGAAGCATTTTTAGCCATCTATTCAAAGGGGACACCTGGCAGCAAATTGATCCATCTCGATGTTTTGCCCATCGTAACTCCAAGGTGCAAAGAGAAGCTCCGTTATATTCCAATGTGAGAGATGTCGGAATAGTCCCAGACCCGAGCCCACAATATCGTCGGGAGAGTTAAGAGCCGTCAGCTCTAGAGGGATGCGTGGCGCCAGATTAAGTCGTCTCATCATATCGCTCATCGTGATTTTGAGCAACAAGGATCAGCTCCTTCATATTCATGAAAACTGAGGGTGCCTTGGGGATAAGCGCATGGTTACAGCCTATGGTCACTTGGGAAAGAGAAGAGTTGCTCAGGAAGGGCCGAAGGTGTCGTGTATGTTCACAGAAGAAATTACCACGATCTCCAAGTGCCATTTGATCTGACCTGAGTCCTAGTTTTCACTTGGAGTAAATGAAGGCGAGAAAGGGTGGTGGAAACCTCCCATCAGTCATTAAGTGCGAAGTATGGAAGGCCTAGCAAGCAGTCTACTCGAGAGGGTCATGTATACCCATTTTTCCGGAGAAGACACACCAGAGTCTTCTACTAGACAGAGAAGTCTGTGCACGCTAGCCCGACACTTAATGGCTCAGCTACCCTCCTTACAATAGCCATGTGCAATTAAGGTGGCATGTAAAGAAGGATTTCAGTATGAATTTGACTGAAAAGACACCGAGCCCTGGGTGAATGGGCATGCCTCTGTTAGGTGAATTTTCTTTGTATTTTTATAAGGGATCGATGGTAGAGCACAGCTCTCGATTGTAAAGTTTTAACAGACTTTAGCTCTCTGGTTATGTATTGGTATGTAAGACTTCTTGTTTAATGACAAACATCCTTCTCACTCTATTTTGTTTTCTTCTCATACTGAGAGAGTTCGTTATCAACTGATTCATGCGAATGGTTCCAATTATGTTATGATAAAGGATTTATTGTTGCATTGTTGTATTCTCCAGTTCTCTTCATTTGAATGTAAGAAGATCTTGCATTTAGATGTTTTCCTCTACAGTCTATTAGAGACCTGATGTTTACGATAGACCTTTGCATCTTTCTAATACAAGTCTTCCCCCTACTCACCCTTACTACAACTCACTGTCTGAAGTTATCTAAGACCTCACTTGCCCATGCATGCTTGGCCTAGTTTCAGAGTTAGAACCACATCGTTGTGAGTTAACTTCCATTTTATCACCCCATTAAAAAAATTGTGACATAAATTGATGGGCGTCGGGCTATGTTCCTGCTGCAATCCAGGAGTGACTTATGACGCTAACATTTATGGCGTCGTTGTCAGGGATGAAGTTGAAAATTTTCCCCGGGATTGGATGACATTGAACCTCTGATTTCGAAGGTGAATCGGGTATCAGAGCCTTTGAAGATTGCTACTGTGCACCTGGTGACTCCATTGTGATTACTCCACTGGGGAGAACCTGCTCTATTAATTGTGGCTTTCAGAGGTAGACACATGCGGTCTCATCCACAGCTGCCTCTAGCTACACCTAAAACTGATCTGGAGGTGGTTCTCAAAAAAGGAAATCACTCTAAAGAAGAAGATTTCACCGCCAAAACAGGTAATCCACCATCTCCTTCTGTAAGAACTCCATTTTCTCCTCCTCAGTTTCTTAATAAACCTCCGTCGGAGGTTTCCCATTTCCTAAATTTTGAGAGTGTTCCTGCTGAGTTTTCCCCTCCTGGTCTGGGATTGGAGGGAGAAATCCTTCTCACTCCCCTCTCCTCTGAAGCTGCACCTTGGCGTAGACCCAAGACTACAGAATATTCCCCCACTCCTGCATAAAGAGGAGCACCTACTGACTTGATCTCGTTAGCCTTCTCCTTAAATCCCCTCTTGTTTCCCACCCCACTTCGGGACTCATACCCAATAGCCCCTTCACGAACTCCTTCTCCTCCAAGTTCTCCTCCACCTAATATTCCTCTGGTTGGTGCTAATCTCCCTTTGAATAGAATGGACACCATATTCACTGCCAGATATGCTCCCTTAGTACTACCCCATCCTATGAATCCTCTCCCTACTAGAGATTACTTGAAATACATGCCCAAGTTCACCAGAGAAGGGGATGTAACTGTGGAAGAGCACCTGGCTGCTTTCTACAGTTACGCAGACAACCTCAACATTGAAAACAAAGATGTCTAGATGAGAGTATTTGTCCAGAGCCTCGATGGCGAGGTGAGGAAATGGTTTAGAGAATTCGCCCCCAGATCTATTGCAGGGATCGAAGCTCTGGATAGTGCTTTCTTGAGGTAGTGGGGAGATAGGAAGGATTTCATTTATTACATGACATATTTTGGGTCTTTGAAGAATATGGATGGAGAGTCTGTCTCCAACTTCTCCAAAAGATTCAATAAGATGTATAACAAAATCCCTGCCGAGATAAAGACTTCAAAAGCCTCAGCCAAAATTTCTTATGCTAGTGCATTCGGCCCCGATTTCTGCCTTCTTTTGAGAGAAAGAAGAGCCACCTCCTTAGCTCAAATGAAAGATGTGGCCATAGAGGTGGAATCCAATGTGTTAGTAGCTGACAGACTGAGGAACAAGGATGACACAGACAAAAGAAAAGGATGGTCTGAAACCTCAACTTCTGGATCATCGATGCCCTACCCTCAAATGGATGAACTGACCAAGATGGTGAAGGTTGAGGGGAGGAAATCATACAAGGGCCCTCAAAATGATGAAAACAAAGGAGGTTTCAGGAGGCCAAACAATTTTACTCCCCTGAATGTGCAAAGAGAGAGGGGAAGAGATAGAGAAGACTAGAAAATCCAGGCCCCTTTTCAAAACAATTTTGTGGCCGAGGGGGAAGAAGGAGAAACCGATGAGCTTGATCCTGAAATCCATTTCTTTGGAGACACTCCTCCTTTTACTCATCTCACTCAATCATCATATGAGGATTCCCTCATGGATAGTCAGCTTAATGAACTAAGCAAGGAAAACAAGACTAGTAGCCGCCAAGGTAGATATGACCTGAGGACCCAGAAGAAGGCAGTAACACCTAATGTTCCTGAGCAGTCCACTAGAACAGAGAAGCCTGCTAATGAAGTAGTGGACAGTCACAGAGGTAAGAATACCCGACCCCTCTCTCCCATAGTTTAGAGTCATGTTCCCAAAATAAGAGAAATCCCGAAGCTCTCACCTTCTTTTAATTTTGAGCATGAAATTTAAAAAATTAGAATCCCTATGCCCCTGACAGAATTGATTAAACATGAAGGGTTCAAAAAATGATTCTCTGAGATTTTACAGTCTGAGGTCTCAAGCCTTCCCACAGAATCCATCAATTTGCAAGATGAAAATCCTGCAGTTATTCTAGGTCCTATGGTAGAAGACAGAAATGACTCATCCCCTCCCTTCTACACATCCTTGAACATACATGACAAGGTACTGCACAACTGCTTGATGGATTCAGGGACCTCTCACAACCTCATGTCCAAAATTGTCATGGAGGAGTTAGGGCTAGAAGTCACTCGAGCCTATCATGACCTCTATTCCTTTGACTCCAGGAAAGTTCAATGTCTCGGGGTTATCAAAGACCTGGTCGTGACCTTGTTTCAGTTGCCCATGAAAAGTGTGGTCATGGATATTGTAGTGGCTGATGTCCCCCCCAAGTTCGGTATGTTTTTGTCAAGATATTGGATAAAACGACTATGGGTAACCTTGCAGATGGACCTCATATATGCTACTATCTTAGTGTTCGGAGGAGAACATAGGAGGCTATATAGGGAAGCCCAACTGGCCTATATAATCAGTGATGAAGCCAATCCTACCAACCATCCTATTTTCACCTTGGACACTGATTTAGGTTCCAGTTTACTGCAACTCACTCATGCTCCTGAGCCCCCTCTTGAACTCAGAAAGAAGCCCACCTCTCCTCGTGAACTTCCTCCTTCCATCACCCCCGTTTGGAAAATGTTTTTTGATGGAGCCTGTTCCAGGGAAGGCGCTGGTGCTAGGGTATTTTTTGTGTCACCTGCCTAGGAAACCATATCTTTGTCATACAAATTAGAATTTGAAACCATCAACAATGTGGCAGAGTATGAATCCCTTGTTATAGGATTAAGAGCTGCAAGGGAAATTGGAATTCTGGAGATAGCGGTGTTCGGAGATGCAGAGTTTGTGGTCCAACAGATCAGAAGCGCTTATCAGGCTGAGCACCCTCGACTCATAAATTACAGGAATGAAGCATGGGACCTAATTGACAATTTCTTCTCAGCCTTCAATATCTCTTTTATTCCAAGGGAGGATAATGTTGAGGCCGATTCTTTAGCTTTCTCAGTCAGCTTGCTCAAATTTCCTCTGTCGTCTATAGTCAATTCTGATGTTGAAATAAAATATAGGCCCTCTATACCAGACAATGTCAAGCATTGGAAGGTATTCGAAGATGATCTGGAAATCGAAATATTTCTTCGATCTGTTGATGAATTTTCTATGTTGCACATTGATCAGGATCCTGACACAAAAGGTGACCCTCACCCTGAGGTGTTTTTAAATAAAATTGCTAACCACCAGATTATTCAGCTACCTAGTAATCACATTCTGAGGGGATTGGTCTCGTTGGAAAGATTGTTCGATGGAAATGATGTGGTAGTAAAGTGTAGGGTTTCATATGAAGATGTTGATACAACCGAGTGCAACATTGGCACACAGGAGGAGCCTAAATTTGTCAAGTTGTCAAGGAGTTTGACCACAGAGCAGAGGGATGAATATACTGAGTTGCTGAAAGAATTTGTTGATGTGTTTGCATGGACCTATGAAGACCTCAAAACATATGATACGTCCATCATTGAACACAAGATCCCACTAAAGGAAGAGGCTAAGCCATTCAGGCATAAGCTAAGACAGATAAACCCCATGTTACTGCCTGTCATGGAGAAAGAAGTGAAGAAGTTGTTAGAGGCCCAGATCATTTTCCTCTTGAGATATTCTGAATGGGTAGCCAATTTGGTTCCCGTAAGAAAGAAAAGCAGAGAAATCAAGCTTTATGTCAACTTCAAGAACCTGAACAGGAGCTCAAAGAAATACAGTTATCCCCTGCCCAACATGGAGCACATATTGCAAAGGGTAACCGGTGCATCTAGGATTTCCATGATCGATGGTTTTCTGGCTATAATCAGATATCGGTCATGCCTGAAGACAGAGAAAAGACAGCCTTGACCACCCCTTGGGGCACATTCATGTATGCCAAAATTCCATTTGGACTGATGAATGCAGGAGCGACATTTCAGTGAGCCATGGACATAGCCTTCATTGGGGAGAAAGATAAGTTTGTAGTGATCTATCTGGATGACATAACAGTCTTCTCTAGGTCTAACAAAGAGCATCGTTGTCACCTGAGAAAGGTTTTTTCGAAGTGTCGAAGGTTTGGCCTTTCCCTGAATCCCAAGAAATATTTATTTGCTATGAAGGAGGGGAAGTTATTAGGCCATATAGTATCAGTAGAAGGAGTGAGGATTGATCCTAGCAAAGTGGAGGCAATTCGGACCCTGTCACTTCCCAGATCTAAAAAGGAAGTTCAGGCCTTTTGGGGAAAGATTAATTTTCTGAGGAGATTCATCTCGAATTTCGTTGAGCTGGTGAAACACATCCTAGACATGCTCAAGAAGGGAAATGAAGTGAAATGGACCAACGAACCCAGGGAATCTTTTGTCCAAATAAAAAGGGCATTGACTAAGGCGCCTGTGCTAATTAGTCTTAACTATTCCAAAAATTTCCTAATTTTCTCTTTTTCTTCTTTTGATACAGTAGCGGCAGTCTTGTTGCATAGAAATGAGGAGGGGTGAGAGTAGCCCATTGCCTTCTTCAGCAAGGCGTTAAGAGATGTAGAGGTCAAGTATGAAATCATGGAGAAACAGGCCTATGCCTTAGTGAAAGCTCTCAAATATTTCAGGGTTTATGTCCTGCACTCAAAGGTGATTGCATATGTTCCCTTAGCCTCTGTGAAGGACATCCTTGTACAACCTGACGTTGATGGGAAGAGGAGTAAATGGATAGCCAAGATCCTAGAATTTGACCTGGAGATAAGGCCTACCAAATTGATCAAAGGTCAAGGCTTAGCCAAGTTGTTGGCTGAAGCCAAATGCCAAGCTTTGGGGGTAAGTTTCATGAACACAAGCTCGGGAATTCAACAGGGTCAGATGTCTGAAATAGACCCTCAAAGAGATCCCCCATTGGATTGATGTCCTTGGTATAAGGATGTCATATATTTTCTACAGGAGTTGCGGTCCCCAAATGGCCTGCAAAGAAACAAAGCAAGAGCTCTAAAGATCAGGGCAGTCAGGTACTGCCTTATTGATCAAATTTTGTACTGGAAAGACCCCCTGGGGGTGCTTTTAAAATGCATGGACCCACAAGAGGCCGACAGGATCATGGTCAAATTCCACAGCAGCCTGTGTGGAGGGAACTATTCCTAGAAGACTACATCCCACAAAATTCTTAGAGCAGGGTACTACTAGCCTACATTGTTTGCTGATGTCCATAAAGGAGTTAGAGCCTATATTACATGCCAAAGATTTTCAGGAAAGCAGTAGCTCAAGTCTCTGCCTTTACAGCATGTAGTTGTTTCGGGACCTTTCTAGCAATGGGGCCTGGATTTTATTGGAGAAATCCACCCTGCTTCTAGTGGGCAGCATAGATGGATCCTGACTGCCATGGATTTCTTTACTAAATGGATCAAAGCCATACCCACCAGGAGTGCTTCCCACAAGGTAATCATTGGGTTCCTGGAGGACCTCATCACAAGGTTCAGCTACCCAAGTAAGATTTTCACTGATAACGCAGCCGCTTTTAGGTCCGAGCCATTAGCCAAGTTCTGTGAGCAGTTCAGGATCAAGATGATTCACTCCACCCCATATTATCCACAGGGCAACGGTTTAGCAGAATCCTCCAACAAAAGCTTAATAAGGATCATTAAAATATTACTGGAGGACAAAAAAAGGGCTTGGAACTCGAAGTTAAAATTCGCTCTATGGGCCGATCGAGTGACCACAAAGAGATCTATAGGCATCTCCCCTTTCCAGTTAGTCTACGAAGAAAAAGTTGTCTTCCCTTCTCAGTTGGCCATTCCCGTAGTGAAATTCTTCCAGGATTATCAAGAAGAGCCCAATGACATTATTAGAAGGATTCATCAACTAGTAGAAGTCTAGCAGGCCAGAGAGCAAGTAATGGACAGAATTCAGGATCATTAGCAGAGGGTCAAGCAGGTTTTCGATAAGAAGGCCAAGAAGGAAGAATTTTGGATAGGAGACCTGGTGCTAAAATGGGATGCTCCTAAACAAGATAAGGGAAAACACGGAAAATTTGAAGCCCTGTGGATCGGGCCTTTCAAAATCTCTGAAGTTTTCTCAAAGAATACATATCGGCTGCAAGATTTGGAAGGTGAAGACGTTTTCAGCAGCCCAGTAAATGGGCATTTTCTTAAAAAATGTTTTGTCTGAACCTTCAGTGGCTCCTATGTTTTGTAAATATTTTCCTTTCTGTTCTTTGTTTTTACTTTTATTGTTTTGGCTTAGTAAATGACTCCATAACCCATCAGCGAGGCACTAGAACTGCAAAATGAGTCCTTAGAGCATCACAGGGATGACTCTATCCCCCATGGAGCCTAATGTTAACAACATTACTTGTCTTCGGTATAGGGATATCTGGGTCTGCAGGTTGCACGAGCAGTGCCCAAGTGTAGCACATAGAAGAAATCTGTTTCGGGCCCAGATCAAGTGAGAGAGCACTATGATTTCAATGATCAGGATGTATCCAAAGGATCAAATCAACGGTGGGTGGGAAATCGCAATTGTAAAGCTGCGCCAAGGTTAGCGCAATGGGTTGTGCCTATAGCATGATCAAGAATGGATGAAAGCAATTCATCCCTAAGGGCACATGGCATGAAATCTAGTCACGTCAGCTTTTTAGCAGTCACGAGTTCAAAGGGAGAAGGTTTTATGTCTTTGAACATCCCGAAACCCCGAACCCCTACAACGTCGAAAGCGTCAAAAGTGGGGCCCGTGACATCACGAAGCATTTTCAGTCGTCTATTCAAAGGGGACACCTGGAAACAAATTGACCCATCTCGATGTTTCACCCATCGTAACTCCAAGGTGCAAAGAGCAGCTCCATTATATTCCAATGTGTGAGATGCCAGAATAGTCCTAGACCTGGGCCCACAGTATTGTCAGGAGAGTTAAGAGCCATTAGATCTAGAGGGATGCGTGGAGCCAGATTAAGTCGTCTCAGCATATCGCTCATTGCGATTTCGAGCAACAAGGATCATCCCCTTCATATTCGTGAACACCAAGGGTGCCTTGGGGATAAGCGCGTGGTTACAGCCCGTGGTCACTTGGGAAAGAGAAGAGCTGCTCAAGAAGGGCCGAAGGCATCGTGTATGTTCACAGAAGAAATTACCACGATCTCCAAGTGCCATTTGATCCGACCTCAATCCTGGTTTTCTCTTGGAGTAAATGAAGGCGAGAAAGGGTGGTGGAAACCTCCCCTTAGTCATTAAGTGCGAAGTATGGAAGGCCTGGTGAGCGGTATGCTCGAGAGGGTCCTTTATACCCATTTTTTCAGAGAAGACACACTAGAGTCCTCTACTAGACAGAGAAGTCTGCGCATGCTAGCCCAGCACTTAATGGCTCAGCTACCCTCCTTACAGGAGCCATGCATAGTTAAGGTGGTGTGTAAAGAAGGATTTCAGTACAAATTTGACTGAAAAGACACCGAGCCCTGGGTGAATGGGCACGCCTCTGTTAGGAAAATTTTCTTGAGTATATAGACTCAATCTTTGTATTTTTGTAATGGATCGATGGTAGAGCACAACTTCCGATTGTAAATTTTTAATAGACTCTAGCTCTCTAGTTATGTATTGGTATGTAAGACTTCTTGTTTAATGACAGACAGCCTTCTCACTCTATCTGGTTTTCATCTCATACTTAGAGAGTTCATGATCGACTGATTTATGCGAATGGTTGCAATTATGTTATGATAAAGGATTTATTGTTGCATTGTTGTATTCTCCAGTTCTCTTCATTTGAATTTAAGAAGATCTTGTGTTTAGATGTTTTCCTCTACAGTCTGTTAGAGACCTGATGTTTACGACAGACCTTTGCATCTTTCTGATACAAGTCTTCCCCCTACTCACCCTTACTACAACTCACTGTCTGAAGTTATCTAAGACCTCACTTGCCCATGCATGCTTGGCCTAGTTTTGGAGTTAGAACCACATAGTTGTGAGTTAACTTCCATTTGATCACCCCATTAAACAAATTGTGACATAAAATGATGGGCGTCGGGCTCTACTCCTACTACAATGCAGGAGTGACTTCTTACGCTAACAATTATCATTATTTTTTATGCAGTATTTACTTCCAAATACTTTGAAGTGCTTGATTGATGTAGGTCGACCAAACCACAACTCATATGGAGTTTTATCACTGTTCAGACTTAGATGCGCTTTTCTTAAAATGCGAGTAGCCGTGTGAATAACCTCCACCCATAGGGTTTGTGAAATGTCCCTTTCACTCATCATAGCCATTGCCATCTACTGGACTAATCTATTTTGGTGTTCTACAACTCCATTTTGTTCAGGAGTACCTAGAATAGTATATTCTCTTTTAATTCCATTTCTTTCATAGAAATTGTCCTCCCCTCTTTGAGTGAATTGCCTTTAACTACCTTCCTGTCTGATTCTCAGCTAACGCCTTAAAAATTTTAAACTTCTCAAACGCATCATATTTTTCTCTTAGAAAGGAAATCCACGTTAGCCTGGAGAAGTCATTTAATCACTAGCATAAAATAATGTTCTCCTTCAGTTCCTTCCTTTCATGATGGTCCACACAGATCCATATGAATAATTTGAAGTGGTTTCTCGGAAGATGTGAAACTCTTTTATTTGAATTGAGCACGAGTCAACTTCCCCATTTGACATGATTCACATACAGAGTTATGAGTTATAGATATTATTGGAAGATCTTTCACAACACCTTCATTATTCAATTTGACAATATGATCAAAATTTAGGTGTCCCGGCCTTTTGTGCCATAACCAACTTTCATCAAATTTTCTTAAATGATATTCCTCCTTATCTTCCTTTAGAACATATACATTGTTTTCAGTTCTAACTCCTTTTGCAATCATCTCTCTTACGTTCACTGTTTTTATTTTACAACCCTTGGCAGTGAAAGTGACTTCACATCCTCTATCACACACTTGACTGATACTAAGAAGATTATGCTTTAATATATCAACTAATAATACATATTGAGATTTGCCTCCTCCATTACTTAAGATTATTATACCTTTACCTTTGATATTTTATGGAGCATCATTTCCAAAAGTCACATTTCCTGATTTATTTTCTTTGAGTGATAGGAACTTACTTTTGTCACATGTCATATGATTGGAGCATCCACTGTCAATATACCAGGGGATCCTTTGTATTTGAGCTAACAACACTAATCCACACTTTTTATCTTCTTTCTTATTCCAAACCTTGACATTTTCATCTTTGTGATTTGAATATGGTTTATAGTTCTTTACACCACAGTTTGCAGCTTTATGTCTATAATTATGGTAGATGTAACATTATGGTTCATTGAATAAAGGATAATAACGATTGTTATGCCTAATCTGCGTCTTTTTCCCAACCATAACATGATTTGCAGTATGTGATTTTTTTCTACTTGGCTATCTCATTCTTTTTTGTGGCAGATAAATATTCCTTGGATGTCTTGATTGCTCATGTCTAAATCTTAAAGAGAAATTTATAGTTTTGTGGCCAAAGTTAGAATAGTAAAAAAAATATCCATAGAAAAAATACTTGTACCTAGAAAAAGGTTGTCTTCTTTGAGCAGGTCGATTTCTTCCATGATGATGATTTTCTTGAGTAGAGGGTGTATTATTTCTTTGTTCTACAGATTCAATTCTAGTACTTCTTCCTTCACTCCTCCTTGGTGGTTGATTATATTCCTTTGTTTCTTCGGGTTATTTTTTATGAATGGTTGTAGATTTTATCTCCCCAAGAAGGCGATCTACAAGAGAAGGTGACCACACAAGCCATAGCTCAGCTTCTGACCAAAAACTCTCCTCAGGGGTACAAATCTGAACAGGGGCACACCATTACTTTGGGTGACCAAGCAAATGGGGATCCAGACCGGGGTGATCCAAGAGTGGCCAAGAGTTTTTGGAGATATCAAAGTGACCTCCAGGGATTAGTGGGACAAGCCCAATGCATCCATGGAAGAGGGCACACTCACTTCATTCTCACAAAGAAGAAACCAACAAGGGCACAAACTCCAGTTGGTGTGCCCTCCCTTCTGCCTCAGATAACTCGAAGGAAATTATTTTCTCCCTGAGAGAGTGGCTAGATAATGAGACAATATTTCTCTCAGAGGTAGAATCATGGAAAATGGAGTCACCAGGAGGCAGTCATGAAGGAAGGCTTACTGGTTATTCTTCAAAAACCCTAAAAATGAAATTGCCTTGAATGTAAAATGCAAACTCGGAAACGAAAAAAACCAAGACATATAGCTTCATAAGAAAAGGTAAGAATGATTTATCCTAGTCCCAATTCACCTTATATACCAAGGGAACCATTTATTTTACATATATTTAATTCATCATCAAAAGGTGAAGAAGTGTTGCGCCTAGGTGATTGACTTGTGTGCCCCAGGTGGTCGTTCCCCTAGGTGGCCTCCTTGGACCAATTCCTCCATGTTTAGATCTAGAAGCATCCCGTCTTCCATGAGAAGATGCAAAAACTTGTTGTGAAATACATCATTTGTGATCCACTTTGCCTGAGATGGAGTTTGGCCTTGGCGGGCTACCAGATATGAAGTGTAAGCCTGGTGTCTTGTAGAGCGACTTCGAGTGTCCAGTATAGTGTATTTGGCCAATGGGAGTTGGAAATCAGGAATGTTGTCCACTGGATGAGTGATGGTGACTGGTTCTTCAAAGAGGGAAGGCTCAAACAACTTTAAGTGATTTACATTAATGACATTGTGGATTCCCAGTTGTGGTGGGAGATCCAACCTATATGCATTTTCTCCAATCTTGCCAAGTATTGTATACGGACCATATCTAATTGGAAAAGGCTTGTGATGGTGGCCTTTGAAGCACTTCTTATCCAATTGTAACCATACTTGATCCCCTAGTTGAAAGGCTAGGAAGGTTATTTGTTTTTCATGGCACTACTTGGCATGATCTTGGGCTGCATCTTCTGCATCTATAACATGAAGTAAGAGGTGCATATTGTGGAAGAAGACTATGTAGCCTTGCACTCCTTATGAAGGGAGTTGTCAAAGTTGGTGCCATTTGATCCATAAGGATTGCACATACCTAGGTGGGTAGAAGTGATTTCCCAAATCTTCAGAAACTTGATCCCAGGTTTTGATGGGTTGCGAAGTAGACGATTCTGGAGCATCCCCAATCTCTATCCCAAATGTGGTTTTCTCTTGCTCTATATCACACCAAGTTTGTGCCATTCCTTCTAATTGCAAAGTGGAAATCTGGAGTTTTCTTTCCTCGGTAAGTAATAGACATGTATTTAAATAGGTGGATAGGCTACAGATCCAAGAATCCACCATTTCACCATTTGTTTTCCCAAGAAACTTGGGTAGTTGGATTCGAGTGTCCAACTGGAATGGATCTGGATTGTTTTGTTGTTGCATTATGAGCAGCTCATTGAGGATAGAGGCAATATCTTGGATGAGATTTGATGTGTTCAAATCTGATTCAACTACCAAAGGATATTTGCGTGGAGGCATTGTGAGGCCCGCTAAAGAGAAAAGGCACCCCTAGGTTGCAATTCTAAACAAAGGACTCTGTTTTGAGAACAGAGGACTCAAAACCTTGAGGCAATGGAGCTTGAACTGGTCTCGAGGGAGAGATATGTATTGATTTAGATCTATGGATCTCCTCTCTATGGAAATGGAGATGTGGGCACCCTTGGGGATTATGAGATATGTGGATCTTCTTGCATAAAATGGAAACCCTGTAATGGGCAAACTCTGGATTATTTCATGAAAACCCCCAAAAACAATTGGCTCAATCTTCAAGATCGAAAGTTGTTCCATGGATCTTGAGGCTTTGATACTAATTGATGTGCCCAAGAAGGAGATCTACAGGATAAGGTGACCACGCAATCCATATCTCAGCTTCTGACTAAAAACTCTCCTCAGTGGTGCAAATTTGAACAGGGGCGCACCATTAGTTTGGGTAACCAAGAAAATGGGGATCCAAACCAGGGTGATTTGAGAGTGGCCAAGAGGTTTTGGTGATCTCAGAGTGACCTTCGGGTATTAGTGGGGGAAGCCCAGTGCAACCATGAAAGAGGGCGCACTCACTTCATTCCCATAAAGAAGAAACTAGCAAAGGCGCAAACCCCAGTTGGTGCGCCCTCCCTTCTACCTCAGAAAACTCGAAGGAAATTATTTTATCCCTGAGAGAGTGGCTAGATAATGAGATAATATTGATCTCAAAGGTGGAATCATGGTAAACAGAGTCACCAGGAGGTATCCATGAAGGAATTTGCACTGGTTATTCTTAAGAAACCCTAAAAACAAAATTGTCGTGAATATAAAATGCAAACTCAGAAAAGAAAACAACCAAGACACATAGCTTTAGAAGAAAAGGTAAGAATGCTTTATATTAGTCCCTTTTCACCTTATATACCAAGGGAACCATTTATTTTACATATATTTAATTCATCATCAAAAGGTGAAGAAGTGTTGTGACTAGGTGATTGACTTGTGTGCCCTAGGTGGGCATTCCCCTAGGTGGCCTCCTTGGCCCAAGATTTTCCAAACTTTATGGATTCTTTGTTTCTTGGATGACCACTACTTGATCCCTCTTCATAACCAAAACCAATCTTCAACTTTGGATTCCTTTTTTTATTCAGAAAGGTGGCTAATCCCTCTAAGGCTTTAATACTTGTCAGATTTTGATGATATAAGGCCTGAAATTTCTCTAGATCTTTTGTGACAGACACTACTTCAGCTTCCAATTTTTCACCTTTTGTTTTGGCTTCCTTCAATTGTTTCTTGAGGATGTATTCAACCCTCTTATATTCTTCTAACTTAACCTTCAACAGAGCAATTTCTTCAGATGGTTCATTGCATTTTTTCTCATACCTGAGCAGTAACTGTTTTTTGTTTCTTTTCTTTTCTCAGAGTCTATCAATCTCTTACATGGCACTGACAAGTTCTCCTTCAAGATCTACTACTTCTTCACAACCAACGAAATCACTACATGTATTTTCAGTGTTTAGGTCTTCTAAATCTATTAGCATGAGATCATTTATTTTACTTTCAATACAAGAGTCACTATTTTCATCATCTGAAGGATTGTCATCATTTTTTACACAAAGACTTTTCTTCTTAAAATTATTCTCTTTATAGACCTTTTTGTGTTTGTGCTTCTCTTCATCATCATATGTCTGATCCTTTCTTTTGTGAGGACACTTATTTGTAAAATGACCTATCTTACCACAGTTGAATCATTTGAAGGTCATATTACCTTTGTATTTTCCTGATACTTTCATCAATCTTCTCACAAAATTTGCTTCAATCTCCTCTATATCAGCTTTTGTGTTTTTCTCTGCTTTAAAGGATGCCTCTCTTGTAGTGGATTTACCTTTGGTTATTCTCATTTCATATGCACTTAGGGTTCCAAGAATTTTATCTAGTGTCAATGCTTTGAGATCAATTCTTTCCTCTATAACAGAGACCTTTGAGTTAAATCTATCAGGAAGAGATATTAATATTTTATGGACTAGAAAAGATTCATCTATCATTTCACCTAGACCTTTCATAGTTTTGATAGGTTCTTCTATACGTAAGAATTACTTACTGATAGTTTCATCTTCATCCATCTTTAGCTACTCAAATTTAAGTCTATGAATCTGAAGTTTTGCATCTTTCACCTTTTCATTACCTTCATAACTACTTATCAGATTGTCCCACATAACCTTTGCTGAATCATAGTGCATGACTTTGACAAACTTGGATTTTTCAAGTCCATTGAGGAATGAATTCATTTCTTTTGCATTAAATCTAAACTCCAGCTTATCATATTTTGAGGCCAATACTACATTCTCCACATATCTAGTTTCAACGAAATCCCAAACATCAACACTGAGGGACATTAAACAGTTCTCATCCTTATTTTCCAGAAGGAAAAGTTTGTTCCATCAAACAAAGGAACTCTATTACTTGAAATTCCTTCATGACTAGTCATGATCAAGGTTATCCATCTACCTTTGATGAAAGGCACCTACTATGATACCAATTGTTGGAAAAATAACTAAGAGAGGGGGGGGGGGTGAATCAGTTATATATATATAAGATTGAAACTTTTCAAGTTCTTTTCCAAATCTTTCTAGATTATTATTTAATGTGTTGTTGATAAATTAACATGCAAAGATATAAACTATTTGATCAATCACACAGAATACACAGACACACTAATTTTCTTGAGGAAACCCATAAAGGGAGAAAACCTCTTCTTCTTAGGATGTCAATCAAGCTCCAAATTTCATATACATCACAGTCTTTGATTACCAACTCAAATATGAGGCTACAACCTCTGATAGCAAGATACAACTTGCAAAGAGAACCAACTCTCAGATTTCTCTAGCACCAACCATATGGAAGCAACAACTCCCAGAATATCTTCTAGCACCAACTAGAATTTAGAGGACTACAATCCTCCCTAGCACCTCCCTACCACCATGATTGAATATTACAAAAACTTACTTACTTGATCTATCTCTAATCTGATTTGTTGCAACTCAGAGTCTCCTCTACCTTCTTCATCTTCTATATGCTTCTGTTATTTGCTTCAAATCCTGCACACAACCTCCTTCTACCCGCATGTACAACTACAAAAAAGAAGTTCCTCTCTTCTCTGTTCTACGTTTTTATCATGCCAACACCTCTACCACATCATCCACACAACTATTTACCTTCTCTCGCAATTATCTATAGTATGTTCATCATCAATGGTCATTATCTTGAGATTCTTGGCTTCTCTGCCAGTGCAACCCTTCCTCTTCTCTGTTACAGTTATAATTCATCTAACAGTTACAAGAGAGAACATATGTGCGCTCATCCCTTTGGATCCTTCTCCCTTCATTAGAAAACTACACAATGGGCATTAGCTTTTTAGGTTAAGCCCCTTCCTTTCATGTGACCATGACCTGTGATCAGATGCCTATCCAAAAGGCACTTCATGACTTTGCATTTCATATATTCTGTTGTGATTCACCTCGGTTTTCTCAACTCCTGATATCTGAAGAGGATCCTAGAAATGCTAGCTCCTTCCCTTATTCTCTGTTGATGTGACCTCTGGCTATGACCACATGCCAGTAAAAAAGGTACTTCACGACTTTTTGTTTCGCAATCTCGTGAGTTAGCTTTCCTCCATCCTTCGAAGTTCAAGCTCTCGAACTCAGATCTTTGTCATGCCATATCAATGGCCCATGACATTCCTCCATCGACATTCCATATCTCTTCTTCACACTTCACAATTTCATGACTCATGATGTCGAAGGTTAGAACAACTCCTTTCTTCGATTCTCGAACTTTCACTTTTATCAAATCAACGATCCAGATCTTTTTATGATCCAATGGTCAAGATATCCTCTTCATGTTTCACGACTACACACTTCTTGATGTCGAACGTTGGCTCACATCCCTTCTCCTGATTCCCAATTTCTTGATATTCATTCACATCGGATCAATAGTTGACATTCCTCCACAATCCAATGGTCCAGATCAAATATTGAATTCGCACTTCGCAACTTCATCTCTTAGAGATTTTTGCCTGGCCTCCTTGCAAATCTTCTGAAGTCTGAAACCTCAAACTTCGCTCATGTCAGATTGACAGTCCACAATCTCTCATGATCCAATGATCCAGATTAACTCTCTTGTGTGTGAAGAGCACTAAGGCTTGCACACCTTGGTTTGATCATATGGTTGTTGGTCTTCTGAATCAATGATCCAACGACCACTATCACTCTTCCTCCTGAACTTCTGACTTCCTCCAACTTAGAATATTTTCTAAGTATTCAAAGGATTTGACCTTTGTTCCTCCTACGAGTCTGTCTCTTGGACCTCATCTGCACTTCTAGAAAGTGTTGTCCCTTCTGATCTTTCTTGCCAATGTAATGGTAAATCTGCTATCTCTTCTGATCTTTTGACTTCATTCATATTCTCAAAGGTTTTTTATCCTTTTGACCTCAAGGGCCTTTCTACTACACTCCTGGCAATCCTGTTCTTGTCCTCCTGAGCTTGTATACAACAATTCTCGATGCTATCATTGCTACTTTGTTGTCTACCATCATTGTTGCCAATATGCCATCGTCGTTGTTGTTCTTTCCATAAATGACAAGCACACTCTTTGTGTAAACATGCCAACTACCATAGTTCAACCCCATCCACATTTCCATCTATACATTTATGTCATTCCATTAACCTTTCTATTGTGATACCTGGAAAAGATGAAATGCCAATAGTAAAAAAAGGTTTGAAATGGATTTTAGGGATTCTTCTTTCGAATAATTTTCTGCCAATTTGAACTAATTAAGGTACCCTTATTAATTGTTGAAGAGACCTTACAATAATCCAGAATTACACCCCTTGAATGATAATGTGTATTTATGAGTTTTACAATTATAATATGTTGTAGCTATCATTCAAGGTAAAACTTAACTTCTACAGGTGTCAAAAAATTCCTTATTGTTGTAGATAACTACCAACTAGATTTAGTATTTTCTCAAATTAAAAATAGATATGTCGCCTTGTTTTAGTTTTAAATGTTGATAGCTTTATTACTATAGAAATCTACTTAGTTAGTTTCATGCTTGAAAACAATAGAAATTGGTAGCACTAATTCTTCATTCGTAGATGATATGTCAAAGCCTACCCAAGGGATTTTGAATAATTTATTTTGAAACCCCAAGTAGCTCACAACCCCCTAATACCTACTATATGTTGACTCTATTTTTGACAGTTTTAAACTTAAATGAATGTGATAGGATATTGGTCAACAAGGTGAAGTCCCAATGACTTTCCTTCACTAGTAGTAGCTCATAGATGCATCATGTGGCTGAATATCTTGATTGAGGAAAAGAGAGGGATTTTCCTCTCTACTAAGTAAAAACATGCATTTTTAGGAGAAATGGAATTTTTATTTACTCATCAAAAATGTGCATGCATTTTGGAGATGTTATATTTTTCTTTACTAATATAAAACATGCACTCATTTTTTATTAAAAATATTTTTAAAATGCACCAGCCCTTAAATGAATAACTTTTTTTTAAAACTAGTTTTCAATAAGAATTTAATAGTGGTGATCTATTATTTCAAAATTATATAAAAAATAAAACATTGACTCAAATTAGTTACAAAATAATTGTTTGTGTTTGTGATGAAAATCCATATTATTAATTTCACTTGTAAATGGCAATGTATACAAAATAAAAGATTGACTCGAATTAGTTACAAAATAATTGTTTGTGTTTGTGATGAAAATCCATATTATTATTTTCACTTCTAAATGGCAATGTGACAAAGAAAAATAATATAATTTTTTAAAAAAACTAATGAAAGTGTTTATAAAATAATTATACAAAATTGTACATTGCAATATGACAAAGGAAAAACAATTGTTTGTGTTTGTGATGAAAA
>ML787783.1:188190-198768 GCA_009831015.1 Picea engelmannii
AGAATCCAAGGAAGGATAAATTATTTTGATAATGCTTTATAAGGTATGTTATTTACAGGTCATCTCACCATTTTTGCAATAACTTTTTTTATAGAACGATTCAGACCGTGAAATTTCTATTCCATTGAGGAAATATATCTAAGTATCTTCGATAAACAATTAATCTTCTGGGTCATTTTATTTTTGGAGTTACACTCTGTGGAAAGCAGGGTTTGTGGCTAGTCCTGAAACTAGTTTAAAAAAGGTGTTTCAGGTAAAAATGACATATCATATTCATAACATATACAAATTCAATAAGACCAAATGTGTTGGTTATAGTACATTATTTAGTATGCTTCATATCATTTTCAGATCAATTTAACAAATATTATGTGTGGGGCACACTCTACAAGGTCGCTCTCTAGAATAAGCCATAATTCAACAAGGTATGCTTTTTTTGTTATAACTCCTTTTTTGAGAGGTTCCAAGTAGTGACACTTGGAGGAATTGCATAAAACACATTGGGTAACATTGTATATAATTTTCATATATTCATTCATTACTGATACAAAGTTATGATTATTTCAAGTTAGGGTTGTTGACTAATCCAAAACTAGTCATGTGAGACTAAAGAAAAGTTTGATGAAAATGCTAGTCTTTTGTTGTTAAAGTTAAGTAAGGTTTGCAGGTATGTGATCATATACACCAGGTCCATTACAGAGTTAAAAATCATATTTGGATGATTAAATTGATGAGGGCTTTTGGTTAAGGTACACGTTGGGTACATGGTTGAGATAAGTAGTTGATGCATTGGCACATACATGAGGTGTATAGTTGATGATGTTGGTACATATTGATGAGTCATAGTTGATGATTAGTTGACACACGATTGGTACATACTTGGTACATGTTTGGTTTCACTTTTTTATGGTACCTATTGATTACAGGTTGTTTGGTACAGGTTGGTGCATGGTTGATGCATTTTTTTATGGTACAGGTTGATTACAGGTTGAGGTACATGTTGATGTTGGTTGATGCATGGTTTAGGTTTATTGGTACATATTTAGAGTGGTATATCTCACAGTGATAGTGTGACAATGGTTCCATCAAAATACTTATACTTCAGGGCGGTTGGATGGCACAAGGATAGGTGGTTGTAGCCGAAGAACATAGGGGGTTGTAGCCTCCTTTTGGTTGTAGCCAAAGAATTGGGGAGTTGGAGCTTCCCTCAGGTTGTAGCTTGAGAAAATAGGGTTTTGGAGCCTCCTTCCAGTTGCAGCTAGAAAACAAAGGAAGTTGGTGCTTCCAATGAATGTAATTCTTCAAGACATATAATAAAAATCATTCTGCGGTTTTCTCCCGCTTTGGGTTTCCATGTAAAACATTGGTGTACTGCGTATGTATATGATTGTTCATTTGTTCATTACTTATTTACTCTATAGTTATTGGATGATAATGGTATATTGATATAACACTTGGATTAAATTTTTCTATTACCGATTCACCCCCCCTCTTAGTAATCCAACAATTGGTATCAGATATGGTTCCTTTAGAAATCATTTTAACCGTTGAAAGGTAGATCATGGACAGTACCAACTTGTATAAAAATGGAATACCAGAGTTTGATGGACAAAAGTATGTTTTTTGGAGCATAAGGATGAAGACATATATACAGGTACAAGGATTTCAAGTTTGGCAATCAATTGTAGATGGATATACAACACCAGTAGTTCCACCAACAAATGACAAAGCAGTGAAACTCAGTGAGAATAATTCCAAAGATAAAAATGCACTTTTGAATGGTCTCAGTGATACGGTATTCACCAAAGTTGCACATTGTAAATCCTCTAAATATATTTGGGACAATCTTCGAAATATTTATGAAGGAGATAAAAAAGTCAAAGCAACAAAGCTTCAAACTTACAGAGGTCAATTCAAACAACTAAAAATGAAGGAAGATGAGAATATTGTAGCCTACTTCTTATGAGTCGATGAAATAGTGAATGAAATCATAGGATTGGGAGAAGAAATCGAAGAATTTGTAATTGTTCAAAAGGTACTAAAATCTCTTCCTATGAGATTTAACCCTAAGGTATCAACACTAGAAGAAAGATCAGATCTAAACTCAATAAGCAGGGAGAGACTGCATGGAATCTTCACAAAATATGAAATGAGAAATGAACAGGAAAATCTAGATGTAAAAGAAGCAGCCTTCAAATCATCCAAAGCAAAAGAAAAGGCAACAAGAAGAAAATAGAAGCAACAATGACGACTCAGAAAATAATGAAGAAGTGGCCAACTTCATCAAAAGACTGAACAAGGGAACCAATGGTAAGTATAGAGGTAAGCTTCCTTTAATTTTTTTGAATTGTGATGGTATTGGTCATTTTGCTAACAAATGTCCCAATAAGAAAAAGAGAAATGATGAAGGTTACTCAAAAGGCAACCAAACATATAAAGGCAAAAGAACTACAAAGAAAATTTTCAACAAAAGCTTATGCACCAAAGAAGACTTATCATCATCAGATGAAGATGAAGTCATTGACAATGAGACAAAAAGAGTTCTATTCATGGCAATAGAATACTATGATAAATAAGGCTTCGAAGAAGAATATGAAGAAGTAGAAGAATGATATGAAGAATTCAAAGAAGAAATTGAAGAGCCAAAAAAGAAAAGAAGAAGAACAAGAAACTACAAGGAGAACTAAACAATAAAGAAGACACTCAAGAACTAGAACAAATGATCACAAAATTGAAGGTTCAAATAGAAGAAGATAAAAGAATTGAAGAATCACTCGAAGAACAACTAGAAGAAAAGGACAGGATCATTGGAAACTTGGAAGCATAAATTGTCACATTAAGAAAGGATATTCAAAAGAAAAATATGCAGAATAGCTCAAACGTTTTGGATGACATTATCAACAGTAAAAAATCTCATTTTGACAAGACTGGACTTCGATACAATTCTATAGAAAAGGGATCAAGCTCCAAAATAGTAGACCAAGAAGCACATCCAAAAATCTATACAGAAACAATCAGAGGGGATAGGAAGATATACAAGGAAGATTACGAGGACACTCCTCCATTGCGAAGATTCATATTTTAGAATCAACAACCAACAGATAGGCCTCAAGAAGAAGAAGGATTCATAAGAGACCCTCCCTTTAGAAAATATTCAACTCCCAAGTATCAAACTTTATTTTTTGGTTTATGTTATGCATGTAATAATTTTGGACATAAAGTTGTAAATTGCAGAGATAACAATAGGAACAATAACTACTTTGAAATTCATACACAAAAGGGTTATCCAAGAAGGCCTAGTGAAACACAAAGAACAAGTTACAACAGGTTTGAATCTTTCAACACTGAAGTGGAATTTTACAAATGTAACAATTTTGGACACATGACCAAAGATTACAGAATGAAAATCCCTCCTAAAGAACCGCAACCAAATAACAACAATCATAGACAGGAACCTCAGAAATAAACATGGACAAGAAAGAAGGATCAATATAGCAATGAAAAATTCACACTCGCTCTACAAGCTAAGTAGAAGAAAATTGGTTGGTATGTTGACAGTGGGTGTTCAAAACACATGACAGGTGATAGATACAAATTTATTACATTACGAAAGGAAAGAGATGGATCAGTCTTCTTTGGAAATAATAATTCAGCCAAAATCATCTGAAAAGGCACAGTCTGAATGGGGAACAAGAATGCAAAGACAAAAAATGTTCTTCTAGTAGAAAATATGAAACATAATCTTCTAAGTGTGAGTCAAATGTGTGACCAAGGTCATAAAGTTACTTTCGATTCACAAAAGTGTGAGATAAGAAAAGAAGGTTCATGAAAATTGATTGCTACAGCTGCAAGAACTTCAAGCAACATATATGTGTTAAGTGAAATTGGAAATGAAAAATGTTGTCTAGGAAAGGAAGATGAAAGTTGGCTATGGCATAGAAGAATGGGTCACAGACATTTTGATAACCTTGTCAAAGTCAGCAAAAGAGAAGTACTTAGAGAAATGCTCCAGATCACGAAACCAACCAACACTTTATGCAAGCACTGTCAACAAGGAAAGCAAACAAAGACCAGGTTCAAATCAAAGGAATATTCAATGATAAGACCACTGGAAATTGTACATACTGATCTAGTTGTACCAACTACAACAAAGGGATTAAATGGTGAGAAATACCTTATGTTGTTAGTTGATGATTATACAAGAATGACCGGAGTTTGTTTTCTCAAGAATAAGTCAGAATCTTTTGAAAACTTCAAGATCTACAAAGAAATGGTTGAAAATGAATTGGATTCAAAAATCAAATGCTTGAGATATGATAATGGAGGATAATTCACTTCAAAGGAATTTATGGACTACTGCAACAATTATGGAATAAAAAGACAATTCTTCATTGCTAGGACACCTCAACAGAATGGAGTTGTTGAAAGAAAGAACAATACAGTACACAAAATGGTTGGAACAATGCTAATGGATTCAAAATTGATAGATATTTTTTGGACATAGATAATGCATACAGTATTTCACATTCAAAACAAAGTAATACTCAGAAACAACACTGACAAAAATCCTTACGAGCTATGGAAAGGAAGACCAACAAATGTGAAGCGCTTCAAAGTTTTTGGAAGCAAATGCTACATCAAAAGAGAAGATGGCGGAATGGGAAAGTTTGAATATCGTGTGGGCAAAGGAGTACTTATTGGTTACTCAAGTACAAGGAAAGAATAAAAGTGTTACAATATGAGATTGAACACAATTGTGGAAAGAACCAACATAACAATTAATGAAATAGGCAGACCGGAATCAAAGGAAGAAGAAAATGAATCAATGAAACAACCTTCCGAAGAAGAAGCAAAATATGAAAAGGAAGTAGAAAAGGAAGATGAAGAGAATCTGATAGAAACAAAAGAGCAAGTGTCTCCAAAGACACCCAGTAAACGAGTACAGAAGAATCGTCCTTTAGATCAGATTATCATAAACAAAGATGCAGGAGTAGAGACTAGAAGAAGAATCCATTCACCAGAACAAACACACCTAGCATTTTTATCTACAATTGAACCAAACTATTTTGAAGAAGCCATCCAGGATGAATTTTGGAATAAGCCAATGGATGAAGAATTGGATCAAATAGAGAAAAATGAAACTTGGGAATTGGTTCCAAGACCAAAGAATAAGAATGTGATCGAAAAAAAATCGGTTTTCAAGAATAAATTAAATGAAGATGGACAAGTTACAAGGAACAAAGCTAGATTGGTATGTAAAGGATATGCACGGATTGAAGGAATCGACTTTGAAGAGACATTTTCCCCAGTTTCCATAATGGAAGAAATCTGTTTTGTTTTAGCCTATGCATGCTCCAAATTATTAAAGTATATCAGATAGACGTAAAATCATCTTTTATGAATGGGGAACTTGAAGAAGAAGTCTACATTGAACAAGCAAAAGGATTTTAGTTGTCAGAGAACACAAATTATGTGTGTAAATAAAAGAAGGCCTTGTATGGTATAAAACAAGCCCCTAGAGCATGGTACTCCAGACTGGAAAAGTATCTACAACAGGCAGGGTTCAGAAAAGGAAGTGCAAACAACAACCTCTACATCAAGGTAAGTCAAGGTAATATTTTATTAATTGAAGTTTGTGTTGATGACATTATTTTTGGTAGTGATGATGATAGGTTAAGCCAGAAATTTGCAAAAGATATGCAGAATGAATTTGAAATTTCATTAATATCCTTCTTTTTTGGACTTTAGATACGTCAAAGCAACCAAGGAATTTTTATTTCTCAAACCAAGTATATCAGAGAAATGCTAAAGAGGTTCAGAATGAAAGATTGCAAACTAGTTATCACTCCCATGAAAACCAATTGAAATGTGAGCAAAGATGATGATTTGAAGTCTACAGATCAGAGGCAATACAGGTCAATGATTGGCAGCCTATTATATGTGACAGCATCTAGACCAGATGTAATGCAAGCAGTTGGATAGGTGGCACGATTTCAAGCAGCACCAAAGGAGTCACATGTGTTAGCAGTGAAGAGGACTTTCAGATATCTCAAAGGAACATAAGATTTTGGATTATGGTATCCAAAAGGAAAGGATCTATCACTTATTACCTACACAAATGCATATTAGGTAGGTTGTATTGATGACTGATGAAGCACAAATGGAGCATAGTTCTACATGGGTGAGTGTTTAGTATCATGGCTAAGAAAGAAAAAATCATAAGTATCTTTATCTACAGTCGAGGCAGAGTATATTGCAGCATCATCATGTTGTACACAGGTTCTTTGGATGAAGAAAAATCTGACAGATATATAGGTTGAATATGATGAGTTCATTCCAATATATTGTGATAATACAATCACCATCAGTATCTCGAAGAACCCGGTGATTCACTCCAAGAAGAATCACATTTCAATCAAGTATCAATTTCTACAGGAGCAGATTGCAAAAAACAACATCAAAGTTGCATATATGGGCACAAAAGAAAAAGTGTCATACATATTTACAAAACCACTTTCACGGGAAGCCTTTGAATATATTCACCAAAGACTTGGAGTTATTTCTACTCCAAAATGAATGTTTTTTTTTCTTAGATGTACACGAGTGAGCACCATAAGAGGACAGTTCAGTCAGGAGGAGAAGCCCTGGATGGAAATATATATTTTCCATTGATGACAAAGGGGGAGAGATTTATCATATGCAGAGGACAGAGGCATGGTTCTCAGGGGAGTATATTTATCAGATACAGAGGACAAAGGCATGGTTCCAGGGGGAGCATGAGTGATATGATTTTAGTATTCCATCAATGTAACATCCTGCTCTTATGCACATTGAGCAAGCTTATTCTTTGAGGACACTTTCTCACAAGTGATCTGGATTATTATGCTTTTGGGCATTTGATTTATGATTATGAGGTGTTATGAATTGATGACATGTTATTTCGCTGCATTGACATAGACAGGTGGTATTGACTCAATTTTCCTAAGTGTGTAGGATTTTGGACCTCGAGGATGCAGAGGCATCGATGGAACCCCTTGGACTACAGATCAAGTTAGAGAGTGAACTATTGAGGGTTTGATTGTTTTATACCTATAATTTGTGCATCTGATTAGATGATATGATATTGGATACTATATCTGACATGATTCGTTGATGATGCAGGTCGATGATAGCTTGTTGACTAGACTCACATGTGGAGTAGAGGGATCATGCACACTACCGGAGACGTTGAGGGAGAGGTATGGATAGAAGCCCTGCCACAACCTACTAGCACTCTCGTCGTGGCTCAAACTATAGGTTAACAACTACCTAGTTCAAGAATACCCACGAAGTCGTGAGGGCCGACTGCAATAGTCGGTCATGATGATTCTAAGGGGCACACAATAAGGCAGGGGACTTATTCCTTAGAGGCCCTTAGTCTCCCACAAGATCACCTGGTGAAGTATTGACTCCAAGGATTTTTTATGTCTACCAAGTCATTCAAGAGGCGAGTGGCACCCTTGGAGCACGTAGTGTGTCCTAAAGGACACGTCGTGCAGGAGAAACAAAAAGAGGCGAGTGGCACCCTTAGAGAACCTAGTGCGTCCTAAAGGGAACATCACGTTGTTGTTTAATAAATGAGTAAAACTAGATGCCCTTAGGATGAATAATGTGATAAGAAAAATTTAAAACAATTTCCCTTATAAAATGTCGCCCAGCGTCGAAAATTAAAATCTTGGTCTAGGTGAAACTTGCGGTAAAAGAAAATTATGTATGTAAAAATAAAAATAATAATGAATAAATAATAATAATAATAATCATTAATCATGTGTCGAGAAAGGGGTAAGTAATTCTATTAATTTATAAAAATCTCTTAGGGGATAAAATTTTAAAAAGGGGGGAAATAATTGTTTTGTCACTTATGCTAATTAAAAGTTATTAATTAAAAATGAAAAAGGGAAAAAGGTTAATTCTCTACACCTGCCAAATTGAGTTTTGAATAAAAAGGGGAAAAGGGGAAATTTAAAGGAATTAAGAAACTAGGAAAAAGAGGGAAACATAAAAAGAAAGGAGAAACACAAGGAAAAAGCAAAAAGTCTAACTTAGTAAGGTATCTAGCATTTAAGAACTTTCTAAATTAAACTCAAATAGTAAATTATTGAGGGGGAAAATCACTAAAACTTGTAAGGGAATATGGGAACACCTAGGAGCGATTCTAGGAGTGCCTTTAGGTGAGTGAGGGAAATAGGGGTAATTAATTAATTAAGGAAATTAATTTATGGTGAAATGAAGGGGATGTGTGACACATGTACGGGGAGGATTATTATGAATTAAATTATTGAGACATAAATTAAAAGGGATTTTGGGAAAGTAATTGACTCAGAAAATCTATATAAAGGAGGGAGGAGGAGGAGGATGGATCTCTTTTGTTATACCTAACTTTACACTACATAATCTATACTTGACTGACTTAGATTTTGAGAGTTGGGATATCCAACTCGGTGAAGAGTGGTAGCTCAGCCTTGTGAGCCGAGCTGGGAGCTATCTGATCTCTAGTTCTATGTGTGTGGCCCCTTTATGGCTCGGGGGGCTAAGGGGGAAGAAGAGTACCCCTAGATTTGGCTGGGAGGTATCAGTGAAGTCTCATTAGATGGAAAGTGGGAGAGGCATGGAGTGCGCGAGACAACAACTCTGAGTAGGAGACTTGGGCTACGATATGCTTCCTTTAATTTTGCATGATAGATTATTAGTATACTTACGCTTTTAGTTTTGTATATTTTTTGGGGTAAAGAAAATGATTGTCTTAGCGTTTAGTTGATAAATGAATCTCCCCATAGCCATAAGCTCATATTCCCTTGGCTTCGATCCCTCCATGTCTTGACCGTCCTATGGTTTATTGATTTGTGATGATTTAAGATTTATTTTTTCCTTCATCCCTAGATCATCAATCCATGCCTGAGCAGTCATCCAGGAGTTGGATCTACTGTCATCACTTTGGTGTTAATAGACCTATGGATCGAAATGCCCTGCTTTTTTTTGTGTGTATGATGTGTGAAAGATGTTCCTGCTAGTTGTCTAGCCCTGTTGGTTGTTCCAGGTAGTCTATTGTCTTGCGCCTTGAAGATAATAATTGACCCAGCAATTTATTGATTGATGGAAAAATTTCATCTTTTTCTTTGTCTGTGTTTTGCCCCTTTGTTACTCTGGTGATTTGCCATTATCAAGATTGAAACTATTTCATTTTAAGACTGTGTTTTTGGCCACTAGTTTTGATTGTGATTTTCCCTTGTTACTCTGGCTATTTGCCATTTTTTTGAAGACCGTAAATGTTGCATTTTAAGACTACGATTTTATTAACCACTTAGCTTTAGAACTGTGATTTCTTTACTTGTTGACTGTAAAGAAATCGACAACAAAACTGGGGAAGTGATTTGTAAATCATTTACATGAAATTTTTACTGATGTATATTCTATGTTTGTGTATTATTGAGCTGTGGATAGGTTACATTTTTATCTCTATGATATAGAATCATTACCAGAACATTTTTCTCTTTATTATTGAATGGTCTATCGGTGCATCATTGAGTTGTAGATAGATTACCATTTTTTGATTTCTATGATATAGAATCGTACCACAACGTCTTCTTTTTATATTGAATGGTTTGTCTACTCATTACTTCGTACAGATAATCGTTTTTATTTCTTTATTTCATGTGATAGTAGTTTTTAAGTTTTAATTAGTTTCCATACTACATAATGATATTCACTGAGTAAGATTTGCTTAATGGCTGCACCTTACTTATGCCTGGATTGAGTTGGTGTTTCCTGAGTTTTCTTATTTATTAATTTGTGAATATATAATTCCATTATGGTGTGTATTTTACAATGATTTCTTATTTATTAATGACAACAAATATATAATTCCATTCTGGTGTGTATTGTACAACGATTTTGCTTATTTATTAGTGATAGCGAAAATAAAATTTAGATCATAGGTATTGGTCTCCTCATAACTCATTTGAGAAATGGTTGAGCTAAGAAAAATCTATAGAATAAATAAGAGAGGTATGTATTCCAAGATTTTGATATATCTTAAGACAAAAATAGATTAAAAATAGTAAAATTAATTTATTTTTTTTAAATTCTATATTTGAAATATGCATAGTTGACTCGATCTATGTTTATAATTTGATCAACAATTGAATTGTTTAGCCTATGAAAAAATAACTTCAAATACATATGTATGGAGGGGTATTCACAAAAATGGAGTGTTTTATCCAACTAATTCAGCATATACCTTGCCAATCTCGGCCAAAAAACTTGAATTCAAACAAGCGGGCATGTGATCTAAGAGTGTGCACATGCTCCTAAAAATCATTTACTCCCTCTTTTACATCTACCTTCCCCCCTTCTCTATCTCACTCTCACTCTCCCTCTCTACCCATATATGTCACCCTCTCTCTCCCTCACACTCCTATACTTGGTAATACCTAGACATGGAAATATTTAAACATCACAAGGCATGTAAAGACCTAGAGATAGACCATACCTTGACATGCCTCAGAATCTCACACCCACTCCCTCTCTATCCCTCCCCTC
>ML787783.1:208789-219449 GCA_009831015.1 Picea engelmannii
TTTTATTTGGAGTGCATTATTAGATAAATTCAAACTTGGTTGGACCTTGAAAACTAGGGTTTCAAGTTGCAAAGAGAGAAATAGGATTCGATATTTTAACAATGTGATCCCTTTTCCAGTTACAAGTAGTATGTTTCCAGGTTAGGTGTAGAATTTAGGGTTTCTTGTAGGACAAACATTTCTAGAAATGAGATGTATAAACCTTATTATGCAAATCTAATAAATCAATTAAATTTCTTTAAAAAATGAAGAGATGACATCTTTCCACTGGAAGGTGAATGGTTTCTATAAATGAAATGTGAAAAAGGTATAAAATAATAGTTGGAGATCCAAATTTACCATTAGTACTTACAACTAGTAAGATTAATGATGAAGCCTTGTGGTCCCTCTCTATATTGTGTTTGTTATATATGTGTGGTGTCCACAATTAGAGGCTATTAATATAGTTTCATATCCTCATGGTGTGATTTTTTTCTAGGTAAACATGCTTAGTATTACTCTATTCTTACTCTTATATGCTCAAGGAAACTTAAAACAAAGATTTTCTCATGCTCATTTCCAATGATTGAAAGATATGGTCCAAGGAAAGACTTAAATTCATAGCATGGGAGAAATATATGCAAGGTGCCAAAGTGATAAGAAAGAATGAATGCATAGCATAGGAGAAATCTCTGCAAGGTGCCAAAGTGATTATAAAGATTTTGTCAAAATAAGTTTTAAAATTAGATATAATCAGATGAGACTCTAGGCTTGCATTAACTTCATCATCGTATTTATTTGTTTGTATTGAGTAATGAAAGTTTATTTCATTGTATTTATTTGTTTGTATTGAGTAATGAAAGTTTATTTATTTCTTGTCTAAAGTTAAATTTGAATTTTAAAATTCTTTGATTATCCTACACTGAGATTTTGATTTTCAAACCTTTTATTGATTCTTTAAATGATGAGTTCTCGAAAATTAGACCTTACTTTGATGATAAATGCATGGAGTTGGTTAGCAATCATTGGGTTAGTAACCATTGTAGGGTAATATGCTCTAAAGTCACATAAGAAAACATTGTTTGTTGATAATTGAGATAACATTTTTAAGTTTGATTTTATCATTGTACTTACAGGAAAGGATGGTTTTGATGTGACAAGTATTGGACCAATTACAATTGTATGGTGAGCTGCACAATCATTGTGACAAGTATTGGACCAATTACAATTGTATGGCGAGCTGCACAATCATTTTGGTGGTTCTAGTTTGTCTAAGTAAAGGTTACAATTTTTCTTTTAGTATCATGTTTGCAGAGAATGGTTATGAGAAAAATTTACAATCATAGTAATAATCAACATTGTGAAGGTAAAGAAATTTTTATTGTGGAATCACTCAGGCAAACCTAGTTCGTTTAATATATTAATATAATCTACTCAAAGAGAGATTACACTCTTCTATTTTATTTGCATGCATCTTTATATAAATTCAAACTTGGTTGGCCCTTTCAAACTAGGGTTATAAGATGGAAAGAGAGATTATCCTCATCTATTTTATTTGCATTGCATCATTAGATAAATTAAAACTTGTTTGGCCCTTGAAAAGTGTGTTTTGAATAGATATGAATCAATATTTTAACAACGTGATCCATTCTCCAATTACAAGTAGTATGTATTCAGGTTGACACGAAAAGAATTTAGGGTTTCTTGTAGGACAAGCATTTCTTGAAGTGAGATGTATAAATCCTACTAATTCAAATATAATAAATCAATTCAATTTCGTCAAAAGATGAAGAGATGGCATATTTTCTTTGGAAGTTGAATGGTTTCTATCGATTAAATATACAAAAGTATAAAATAATAGTTATGGATCCAAAAATTTACCATTAGTACTTACAATTGGTAATGGTCAAGCCTTTTGCACCCCCTCTAGTTTGTGTTTGTTATATATGTGGTGTCCACAATTATAAGCTATTAATAAAGTTGCATATTCTCATTGTGCGATTATATATGCGGTGTCCACAATTATAAGTTATTAATAAAGTTGTAAACATCCTTAGTATTACTCTATTCTTACTATTACATTCTCAAGGAATCTTAAAACAATGTTTTTCTCATGCTCATATCCAATTATTGAAACATATGGTCTAAGGAAATACTTGAATTCATAACAAGGGAGAAATATCTGCAAGGTGCAAAGTGATGAGAAAGACTGAATGCATAGCATGGGAGAAATATGTGAAAGGTGCGAGAGTAATGAGAAATATTTTGTCAAAAGAAGTTTTGAAATTAGGTATAATGAGATGAGGCTCTAGGCTTGCATTAACTTCATCATAATATTTATTTGTTTGTATTTATTAATGAAATTTTATTTATTTCTTGTGTGGATTTAAATTTGAATTTTGAAGTGCTTTCATTGACCTAGACTGAGATTTTTATTTTCAAACCTTCTATTGATTCTTTAAATGATGAGTTCTGGAAAATTAAACCCTACTTTGATGTTAAATGTAGGGGGTTGGTTACATAATCTCAACAAACTATTCAAATGAAATCTATATAAAAAATTTGTTATAAAAATTTGTACATTATCTTCACGTAACTCTTAGAGTGCAGAGGTCTGCTACAATATTATTCTTCTCTAATGGGATAGAATATTATTTTTTCTTTTCAAGTAGAGACATAAAACTTCACCTTTTTAGAATCTCTGGCAACCTTTCATTTAAAAGATCATATCTGGTCAATGAGTAACATTTAAAGTTAATATAAATTACAATTTTAATGGTTGATGGATAGGGTATAGAAGAATGCAAATAATCCTTCCATGAAGACTAACATGGAAGAATGCACGAACATCTAGTCCAATATTATTATGGGTGATGTGGCTCAACAAGTAAGAAAATGTGATGTTTAAGAATGTATTCTACAAACATTGGATTCTTATGAAACATTAGTGGAGGATGCATGGCCACATTTTTGATAAAAAAACATAAATTTCCATTGACATGAAATAAATCCATGGCCTTAAGATGAAAAATATCAATCTTGTTGAGATGTGGTTTAAAATATGCAAAAAAGGGAAATAATGGTAAAAATGAACCGAATTGGCTCTTCATTGGGATTTTATATGAAACCGTACAAGTTTTTCTTGTTAAGAGTAAATATGTTTTTTTTCTAACTTACTAATTTTGGCTATTCCTCTGTGATTTTACAAAATAAAAAATATATTATGAGTTTACAGACATTGGGTTAGAAATCATTGTAGGGTAATCTTCTTTGAAGTCATGTGAGAAAACATTGTTTATTGAGAATTGAGATAACATTTATAAGTTTGATTTTAGCATTGTAGTATTTATTCAAGTTTCCACACCCTAGAATTTAGGGTTTCTTGTACGACAAGCATTTCTCAATTAGATATATAAACCATATTAATAAAAATCTAATAACATCACAAGGAAAGAAATGGCCTTGACCTATACATGTCAATACCTAGACATAACAAGACCTAGACATGGAAAGACTTGAGCATGACCTAGACCTATACAATGACCATGATGGTGACATAGAACTAGACCACGACATAGAGATAGATCTAGATTTAGACGATGACCTAGACCTTGATGTACACCATGACCTAGACCATGACATAGAGCTAGATCTAGAGTTAGACGATGACCTGGATATTGACATAGAACCTCCATATTGTTACACTATCACTCGCTCACTCTCTATCCCCACCCCCCACCCCCCCCACACTCTCTTTTCCTCCCCACTTCTCCTCTCCACTCTATCCTCCCTCCCTCTCTCTCTCCCCCTCCCTCATTATCTCTCTTCTCTCTCTCATACATTTACCCCTCCCCACTTTCTCTCCCCGCCTTCCCCTAACTCTCTCTCAACCCACTCTCTTTGTCTCCCACTCCCTCCCTATCAGACACTCAAACAATCCTTTTCCATCCCCCCTCTGACACTCACAACTTCTCTCTGTACCCCCCTCCTCCCTCTATCTCCCCCCCCTCTCTCCCACTATCTCTGTAATGACCCTAGCTGGATAAATGTTTAAGAATTAAAAAGTAAAACTAATTAGGGAATTAATTGTGTTAACAAGGTATTAATTAAACGAAGATGATTTAATGATATTTATTAAGTGAGTTATTAATTAATTAATAATTTTGATTAATTAATTAATAATTTAACTACAGATTACCTTTGATGATATGAGTAATGAATTTAAGAGATCAATGATATATGTTATAAAATGGTTGTGTATGCAACAAGGGATAATCTGTTAGTCCCGAGAAGATAAAACATTAATGGAAGGATCAGGGATAGGGACGAGGGCAGGTAAGGAAGAAATTGAGGAGTCGGTGAAGGGAGGATAAGGGAGGAAGGAAGGTTGACGTGAGGGGATCATTTGACGGAGGATGGATTGGGGGGAAGATTGTGAGATTTGCAGAGAGAAGAGAGTTCTGGTTGTGGCACTTTTGATGAGTTGAGGCACCAAGTTGTTGGAGGTTTTGGGCACGGGGGCCAGGATATCCATAGATATCCTAGAGCTAGGTAGTTTTCTTAGTTGGCAGGGAGGACAGTAGGTTTGGGCAGTTATTTTTTGTTTGTGGTTGGGTTGGTCTGTGTATCAGGTAGCAGGAAGGCAACAGCAAGGCAGCAAGGCAATAGAAATTAGCATCAGAACCAGGTAATTTGTTAAACCATGTGTTTATTTCATTCTGCCATGAAATCATTATTCATTGATAAATTTAAGTTATTGAAGTTGCTATTATGAAGATTGTTGTTATGTTATGAAGTTATTATCTCAATTCATGAAATAAATTGCTTATGGAAGTAAATGATGTTTAGAAATATTTGGTTGTTACATATGGTATCAGAGTGTCTTAGTTCGAAATCTGGGCCTAAAGGCCAAAACCCCAAACATTAACTCCAGCCACGCTTAACCTGTAAGAAAAACACGTCATTTGTGTCTTAATAGATTGTGTCAAGAAACATTCATCTTGACCCAATATGATTGATACAGTATCAGAAAATATACTCAATATAGCACCCCTATATTATCCAAGCAAATGGTCTCATATATACCACAAGCAACCGTTTTAGGTAATACTCTTTTTATGGATCACAAATGGCTAATACAGTCTTAGTCTGAATATTCAAAGGAACACCCTTTAAAATAGTGGCAACAAACTAGATAGTTGGAAGGATCACTTCCCACAAAATGGCTACCCTTAAAACAACCTGAATAAAGCTATTAAGCACGAAAAAAGAGTTGATAATTTAATCTTATTTGAGCAATGCTTGTCAATGAAGTTTCGGGTAAAATAGACACCTGAAATCGATGAAAATGTCGAGGGAAGCTTCTATCGAAGGCTTGAAGTTGGAAAAATTTAATAACTACACGAACTACACTAAATAAAATGCAAGAGGATATTCACAAGACCTAGGAAAGGCCTACTTCATCTCAAACTTACCTAAAAGAGGAACTGCGAATGCGCAGCAGGAAAAAGGAAATTTTTGAAGACTTGTACTGCACAGGAAGTGTGAAAACTACTTGCCTGTATTAGCCTCGATGAATTTTTAATAATGAAAAAATCTCAGGAACTATAGACCCATACAAATTTTAACCGTGTCGAAGAGAGAAATTTTCACACCGTGTAATGTTCATGCAACTATCATTATCCCAAAGGAGAGTTGTCTATTACGCAGGAGAATGGATCTGAGCCATCAGATCTCAGGCAGATACCCAACAGTCATCAGATCTCCATGGAGTTGTGAGGGAGTTAAGTCCTCAAGGACAAGAGGAGAAATCCCAATGAGAGGTGTGAAGTCATCGAGATATCGGCATTCGTGAAATTGGGATTCACGAGGTCAAGGAATTCGAGACATTTTAAGTCTCGAAATAGCGAGATTAGATCTAGATCGTCCATGAGGGTGAGACACGTGGCAGAGATCTGAAGAGAGTCAAAAAACCGGGAGTTCTGTGAGCAAGGGGTCGGGGAAATCCATGGTGAAAACCTCGATACAATCAGAGCCATCCATCTGATTGGAACAGGTGGTAACCATCAGAGAGTCACCGGCGTTTGAGCCATCGGGACTCACACAGATAAGCGCTTTTGGGTTGGCGTTTGGCGAAGTCCAAGGCTTAACCTGGACTGTCCATCCATTTAGGACGCGTGTCGTAGATCCGAAGAAAGTCAAGGATCGGTGTATCGAGGATTTCGTGAACATGAAATCTCTGCATTTCGAAATCGCCAAGTCCAAAACCCCGATGAGTGGGGCCAGCTAACCGCACATCAGAGAGGGAGTATAGTGCCAGCAAGAGGGGGCCATCTGTCAGCCAACCGGAGAGTCGGGATTCAAGGAATAAGGAATTCCGTGGACATAGGTACATTGGTATCAAAAACCCTAAAACAGCGAGAGGCAATCAGGACCATCCGTTCTTGGGACACGTGGTAGTGATCGGAGCCATCGAGAAAAGTCTCGATAGGAGGTCGTCCATCGAGCCATCGTGGATCGGGAAATCATGGATCTCGTGAATAAAGTATCCATGCACTATGAAATCGCGAAATGCGATTTCCTGATGGGCCAAGGGACAATGGGGCCCACAGAAGGGTCAACAGTGGATAGGTGGTAGATTATGATGTAATTAACTTAACTCATAACCCTTCATTAAAAGAATTAATTAATGGATGTTTAATTGAGACTTAATCACATAGTGAAATCGGAGATCGGGGTTTCGTGATTCAAGTTACATCGATCCTTTATTATGAAAACCCTGAATCCCAATTTCATTAACCATTAAACTCACAAAAAGTTAAATTTGTAACTTGCTTAAATAAAATTTTAGGGGGACGCCGAAAATTGATATTTTAAACCATTCGTTGACCAAAGGTAAACACAAAAAGGCATCGCGAATTTTGAATTGATGAAATTCTTGCTCGAGGAGGACCGAAACCCCGATGGGGAGCCATAAGGCAATGATCACATAGGAACCAGTCACATGGACCTTGGCATAGCCGAAAAGGGATGAATCCACAAGGAAGAGGCACATCGAGTATCGGGATATCAGGAATTTCGTAGACACGGGGTTCATGCAATTCGATATTGTGATATCCAAAACCCCGATAAGGGACAAGGCTGTGGCCTTGTGGTATAATGGTCAAATGGACCAAGAACTTAGCCCGAAGGGCTAATGCACAAGTAACGAATCGGTAGATAGGTAATTGGGAGACTGCAAGGGCAGAGGTTCGTGACAGCAGAAGTCGCAAAACCCTGAATCCCAACAGAGAGTATGACAGTGGTCACAAGGGAAAGGGTCGTATGGGCCCAGAACATAGCCAGGAGGGGCTAAAGTCTTAAGGAAGTGCATCGGCATATCGGGGATCATGGAACCCATGGACAGGGGTATCAAGGTGTTGAAAACCCTGAAATCCTGATAAGGGATAAGACTACGGTCACAAGGAGAGGCCGTGTGGACCACGGGCATAGCTTGGAGGGATAATGTGCTAGGAGCATATCAGGGATCGGTGAATCGTGAGTCCTAAGGACTTGTGAGGTTCGACATTTGGAACCCCGAAACTCCGATGTAGGATAGGGCTGGGGTCACATGGAACGACGGTCATATGAGAGGGATGTCTAGCCGGGAGGGCTAGCACATAAAGTGTCATATCGGTGAATCGACAATCGGGAGTTTGAAGGAACATAAATTCTCGACATTGGGGATTACGAAACCCCGAAGCCCCATAAACAGGATTCCTGTGGGAAATTTGGGCACGGTCCGGGGCAGAGGCCATGAAGAAATGAGAAAGACCTGTGGGTCGGATATTGACCAGTGATTCCTGGGGGGAATCCAAAGAGCCGCTTCAGCTCGGTTGATGAAATTGAATGATCCTGTATACACATATAACAACATATATACACATATAACAACAGGTATACACCGATGAATGAATTTATAAATACAAGTGAAATAAATTGAAAGAAAAATGTCGAAATCCGTACAGGGATGGAATTACAAGAAAATCATTTCTATTTCACACTGCAAAAAAAAAAATTATAGGAGGTTACCATTCATTACCACAGCATAAGGGAGGTTTATGCAAATTCTTGACTCAATCAACTCAGCGTTCTTGACGAAGGTACTGAAGTTGTGCACAAGCTGGCGGACTGAATCGTACCTTTTACCATACCTGAGGGCAAGCTCCGCAAAGTGTACAGATAGGGGATTGGTTCCCAATATTTCAAAGAGACTGGACTCCAAGTCCTGGATCTTGTCAATGACCACATCAATATACTTTGTTTCTGCAAAATGATCTGGCAGCAGATACAGCAACACCCAGTGCTAGTAAAGTGCTCAGAACAATGGCAAGGATGTGAGCCATGGCAAGGGAGATTCTAGAAACCTCTGAATAGAGCAGAGGCAGATTCATGGTGGACCAAGACTGATGCGAGGAAAGTCCCAGTGGATGAGAAAGTGGAGGCAGAGGAAGGACGCGTAGAGAGTCGAAAAGCTGACAAGTGTATAGTGATGGGGTTAGATATGAAGGATCATGAGGAAGCCAGATGGGCACGTGGAATCCATGCGCGCTCGAATCCATGTGTGTCCGATTACTGATTTTTATAATTTTAAGTGTAAAAAAAAAAAAATTTAAAGTAAAATGAATAATTTAGTATAAATAATTTATTTATATATATATATAAAGGTCAAGTGAGCTTAAATTAATGTAAAGTTAATTTGGGGTAAATTAGTGTAATAATAATTTTTAAATTAATTATTTTATTAAGTGTAAGGTTAATCTACCTTAAATTTAATTAATGATGTTAGGGCTTAGTACAAGGAAACAGAAATGTAGAAGAATACGAGATCAGGTTTATGGAACTAGTCAAATATGTTTCGTATTTGGACAATGACCAACGACAGGCAAAGCGCTTCATTTATGGATTGAACCCGAAGATAAGAGCTATGGTGTGGATGTGGAAACCGTCTTCAGTGGCGGAGGCGGTAGAAAATGTGCGTTACACGGAAGAACACATGAACTTAACAGGGGGTACAAGATCGGCATTTCCACATCGCCCTGGATTTGTAGGAAAGACCCCGAGGACATTTCCTAGAGGAGGGGGCTCAAGGCCACCACTTTATGGTAACAAAGTTGTGCCAAGGAAAGTAGTTGCAGGGATTTCAATGGCAGCTAGTGCAACATCTCATTCATCGCCAACGGTGCAGACAGGTCCACGACCATCTCGAGGAACAACTAGTAGGGGCAAGGGTTCCAAGGGAAGGAACTCATTTCAAAGATAGACATATAACAATGCACAGGTTCAATCTGGTGTTACCTGTTGGGGGTGTGGGGGACCCCATTACCAGTGTGACTGCCCAGAGTTACAACCAGGGTTCGTGTATAGAGAAGGAAAGGCACCGATGGGGAGAGCAAGTAGTAGCCACCATATTTATGCAGCGATTAATAACCGCCAGGCCGAACATCAATCCACCGTAGTGGAGTCATCAGGTATGCTAAATCATATCAAGGTTAAGATTTTGTTTGATTTTGGTGTGACAGATAGTTTTATTTCACCATCTGCATTAGAAAAGAGTGGGTTGGCAGCCTATGAGCATGATGAATTTAAACAAGTCGAGATGGCTTTGGGGGAAAAACAAGCAGTAGGACCTAGTGTCAATAATTGTATAGTAGACCTAGGAGTGTGCACTACCAGGTTGAAGGTATACGTCACTGCTCTTGGGCCATTTGACTTAATCATTGGAATGGATTGGTTAGCAGCTCATCAAGCTTTGGCAGATTGTTTCGCAAAAAGGGTGCTTTGTGTCAATGATGAAGGAAAACCGGTAGAGATCCAGGGTGTACAGAGAAAAGTGTCATTACGCTTTATATCAACTATGAAGGTCAAGCGATGCTTGAGATAAGGGTGTCGAATTTATGTAGTGGAAGCAGTGAATGAAAGGAAGGGACCCTCATTGGGTCAGTACCCAGTACTGTCAGAATTTCAGGATGTTTTTCCGAACGAGTTATCAGGGTTACCTCCTGAGAGGGAGCTTGATTTTACCATTGAGCTAAAACATGGTGCAGAACCAATATCCAAGACTTTGTATCGGATGATGGTGCCGGAACTTTGTGAATTGCAATTGCAGTTGAAAGAGTTACTAGACTTAGGGCTAGTAAGGCCCAGTGTCTCACCTTGGGGCGCACCAGTAAATTTTGTAAAGAAGAAGCATGGATCCTTACGACAATGTATAGACTACAGGGACTTGATCCGTGCTATAGTGAAAAATAGGTACCCAATGCCATGAATAGATGACCTCTTCGATTAGATGAAAGGAGTAGCGGTATTCTCAAAGATCGATTTGCGATCTGGGTATCATCAGTTAGGGATTAAGGAAGGTGATATCCCAAAAACTGCCTTTCGAACTCAGTTTGGACATTACGAGTTTGTTGTGGTACCTTTCAGATTGACTAATGCGCCAGCAGTATTCATGAGCCTCATGAATAGCGTATTCCGGAAGTACTTAGATCGATTTTTACAAGTCTTTTTAGATGACATCCTCATCTATTCCAGTAATGAAAGAGAACATGAGGAACACTTGCGAATAGTGTTGTCTTGCCTTAGGGAGAAAAAAAATGTATGGGAAGTTGTCGAAGTGTTCCTTCTTCCAGAAAAAGATACA
>ML787783.1:229877-240619 GCA_009831015.1 Picea engelmannii
ATCGCCAATATATGTTTACACCGAAAGGGTACACCTATTGACAATGGGCACATTTAATAGGTTTTTAGTGCTTAATCAGTTTTGTATGGACAAGATTAAATATTGATGGAATATTCTTAGTCGTCCCAATAAATCAATGGTTTTGATTTCAAACACTAACTTCCTCACTATTATAAAGGCATCTGTTTACATGTTTATTTTTTTACTTTTACTTGATCATATTTAAAATTTACTATGGTGGTTAGTTGATTACCACGTCTGAGTGATTAACAAAGATTAAGGTTTTCTTACACAGTGAAAAAATGTGAATGTAAAATACAACCATTTAATATTTACTAATTTACATGAATATGAGTAGAATAAGTGCACTTCATTTTATGGCCACGTTTCATTTTCTGGACCATAGGGAGGTGTGCGTTTCATATGATCATCTTCCGGTTCACTAATTTAACTCTGCTCTTTATTCATAATAACGTTCTCTCTGGAACAATCTCTGCGAGTCGAAAGATACAGTGATATTTCATTTTCTGGGCCATATGGAAGCTTGCTTTTCATATGGGCATCTTCCGGTTCGCTAATTTAACTCTGCTCTTTCTTCATAATAGCGTTCTCTCTAGAGCAAGCTCTGCGAGTCGGAAGATACATAAAGGTGAGCCTCTCCAACAACAGTTTCACCGGAAACCTTCCTCCGCAGAATTGTCATGGGGAAAGATAGAGGTATTAGCAGTTAACATTAATAAATTTTCATGTTCAGTACTGCGAGTCTCAAGAATTGCCAGAATTTGACTAGAGTTAATCTCGATGCCAGCTGGAAGGAAGTACAACGAAGGCCTTTGGGAATATCCTGCCCTGCATTGTTTGGGTTTAAGCTCCAACAAGCTCTATGGTGAAATTCTATTGGTTTTTGGTAAGTACAGAAACCTTACTCGTCTAGTTATTTTCAACAATTATTTAACCGGATTTATTCTGCCTGAGATTATCGAGCTTAAGAAACTCGGCATTATTAATCTTTCTAAATCATTTAAGAGGCGGTATTCCACCTGATATTGGTAATCTAACGAATCTCAACATTCTGGATTTGAGTGGTAACGAGCTCATAGGGACCATTCTGGTGCAGCTTGCAAAAGCTAACTGCACCATGAATTTGTCTCACAACAATCTCATCGCGCAGGGCGTTTCAATTTAGGTTTGATGAATATAACAGGCATTCCCAATTCATTTATGTCCTACCATCCCTTTCGGTGTTTACTAGCCATGAGTTTGCAGCTGTGCTAGGACCTTCATTGCTAATTATGTGCTCTCATTAATTTCCGTTTTAGAGGTTTGCAGATTGCTTGAGTTGTCAATAAATTATACAATATGTTGAGTATTCATAGTGACTACATTGTTTTGAAATGACATAAATACGTTGAATAAATTACCCAACTAATTGCTTCTTGTTAGTATGTTGAGATACTGAATGAGAAGAGTGATATTAGGGGTTATCCTTGAGCTACAATGGCTCTTCTATCAGTGGCAGATCGACACCTGTGTTGTAGTCATCAAGCAATTTTCCATCATGTAGAAGAAATGACCTAAGGGCCAACGCAATTTACCGTAGAAAGAGCATTGATTTGAGGTTTTTTTTGGAAGTCTAGCACCAAAATATCAACAATAGTATATTGTGGAATGTAAAGGATTCCATGCATACCCTAGCTACTAAAATATCAAAATATCTTATTATTCTAAGTTCTATTAAAATGCTTTGCACAAGCGATTTTGTAGTCACTAATATTTCTCAAAAAATTCCATCAAAAGACCCCAAGAATAGCACCTCACTAGGATCAAAGTTGGATAAAAAAATATCATAATTATCTAGGAAATTTCTTCTATAAACATGCGCAATAGGGGCTTATAACTAGAAATATCTGTCGTTTTTAACCCTCAATGTGGGCCATTCGTCATCTCGTACTATTTTGACCATGTCATCAAGGGCCTTCCTCCAATTTCAATTAATTAATGGAGAAATATCCTTTATTCAATCATATCATAGACCAGATATATTTATTCAGAAGGATTCTTGATCAAGGGAAAATAATTTTGTATATGATTCGCAAAGTCTCTAAAGAGATGAGGTACATTTTTCAAACTTGTTGGAGATACACCTCCAAATATGGAGGGAAAGAACACAGAGAATGGTAATCATAGATCTGGCCCATTGGGATGATACGACTACTAGGTATTGGCTTATTTATATCGTTAATACGTAAACACTGAAATATGCAAATCACATTGAACAAATATAGAAACCCAAATATATGCTTCTATGTCAAAGCTGCTCACTTTTAAATCACAATTATGGAGACATAGATATTTTAGTCTCAATTTTATTTCTGTTGTTGTAGATGCTTTTGAACGTGCCAATAACGTATTGGAATGCATTTTTAGGTTTGAATCCCATGTGTCAAGAACACATTTTAAAAGTATGTTTTTGATGCTATCAAATGGTAGTGAATGCACCCTAATTACTAGTAGCTTACTTTCACACATCTTCCCTTTATACAATCATTTTCATAAATCTAGAATGACTCATCCATAGGTGTATAATCCAACTTGTAAGAACAATGAATATGGAGTACCTCTTAAATATGTTCATAACAATAACACCTAATACTAGAAATAGAATTAAGGAGTCAACATAACAAGCTACACCATGCTTTATATTTGAGGTAAATATGAAGTGTGTTTATCACTATTGCCATCTACAACATAGTGTCAATTCATCTTATAATACAAACTAGAGTAATAACTATGAATACCATGCATATTTTTCAAGATGAGAAAGCCTAACAACATGCACAAACATACAATATTTTTATATCTATGTGGTTACCATATTCATAATAACCCCTTTCCAACGTGAATTTGATGCCAGAATCACTTCCTTGATCTTAATCTATATATATTATAAAAGACTAGATGATGTATTTATATGAATATTCCCTTTTATTAACCACCAAAATGACCAAAATTATATGGGTTGGACTTAGTGTGTGCTATCATAGTTCATCCCCATCCACATTTCCATCTATACATTTATGTCGGTCCATTAACCTTCTATTGTGCTACCTGGAAAAGATGAAATGCCAATAGTACAAAAAGGTTTGAAATAGATTTTAGGGATTCTTCTTTCGAATAATTCTACCAATTTAAACTAATTAAGGTATCCTTATTTATTGTTAAAGAGACCTTACAATAATCCAGAATTACACCCCTTGAATGCTAATGTATATTTATGAGTTTTAAAATTATAATATGTTGTAGCAATCATTCAAGATAAAACTTAACTACTATAGGTGTCAAAAAATTCCTTATTATTGTAGATAACTACCAATTAGATCTAGGATTTTCTAAAATTAAAAATATATATTTCACCTTGTTTGACTTTTAAATGTTGATAGCTTTATTACTATAGAAAACTCCTCAGTTAGTGTCATGCTTGAAAACAATAGCAATTGGTAGTACTAGTTCTTAATTCGTAGACGATATGTCACAGCCTACCTAAAGGATTTTGAATAATTTATTTTGAAACCCCAAGTAGCTCACAACCCCCTAATACCCACAATATGTTGACTATATTTTTGACAATTTTAAAATAAAATGAATGTGATAGGATATTTCTCAACAAGGTGAAGTCCCCATGACTTTCATTCACTAGTAGTAGCTCATAGATGCATCATGTGGATAAAGATCTTGATTGAGGAAAAAGAAAGGGATTTTCCTCTCTACTAAGAAAAAACATGTGTTTTTGGGAAAAATGAAATTTTTATTTACTCATAAAAAATGTTCATTCATTTTGGAGATGTTATATTTTTCTTTACTAATATAAAACATACACTCATTTTTTATTAAGAATATTTTTAAAATGCACTAGCTCTTAAATGAATAATATTTTTTTTTAAACTAGTTTTCAATAAGAATTTAATAGTGGAGATCTATTATTTCAAACTTATATAAAAAATAAATCATTGACTCAAATTAGTTACAAAATAATTTTTTGTGTTTGTGATGAAAATCCATATTATTAACTTCACTTGTAAATGGCAAAGTATAAAAAATAAAACATTAACTCGAATTAGTTATAAAATAATTGTTTGTGTTTTTGCTGAAAATCCATATTATTAATTTCACTTGTAAATGGCAATGTGACAAAGAAAAATAATATTATTTTTTTTAAAAACTAATGAAAGTGTTTATAAAATAATTATATAAAATTGTACATTGCAATATGACAAAGGAAAAATAATTGTTTGTGTTTATGATGAAAATGCATGAATTAATTTTACTTATTACACATAATATGAAAATAAAAAAATTGTCTATATTTATCATGAAAAACCACACCCTTTTCCATATCCGACATGAAGAAATGACAAGGATTTTGTAGAAAATACTTGCTATGAACAACAGAATAGTTGATTTATTTGACCTTTATATCTGATCTAGGTCTAAAGGAAAAAATATATATATTAAAATACTAACATAGTTCATACTAACGAAGCTATCTCCATATATTTTCACTTAAATTATAAACAAGTTTAACAAGAACCTCTTTAACTTTATCCTATGTGTTGCACACCAAACCTCCCATTCCTTGAAAATCAAACCTTAAACTCCCAAAAGGAATGCTCATTTTTCTTTTAAAATCTTCCCAAATAAATGGTGACAGATTTATCTGAACTCTTAGTAGTTTGAACCCAACTGAGGCTTCTCAATCTCCCATATAATAACACCATAGGTATGCATGTAGCTAGAAGCACTTGTGACCCGCAAGAGAAAAGGACGTTGTTCCTATTAGGCACATCCTCTAACGACAACGACATGAAAATCGATGTTTTGTTTTGGATGTTTAAAAGGATGTCTTTAAAAGGGAGAATATTTTCAAGAAACAGTGATAGTACACAACAAACCATACAATTCAATGAAAAACAATGATGGTACACAACAAACCATGGAATAAAGTCGCTAGCCTGCAAATATATCTTCATGTTAAGTCACTACTGAAGGACTTAAAACTACCCAATGATGAACGAATAACTTAATACCCCAAGAACATTATTTTGGTGAATATCTTAAGATACTCACTTTTAACACTAAGGACAAACTTTCTTTCTTAATTTCCTCAACTAACATAAATTTTACCTTCTTATCCTATCATTAGCAGTGGTGAGGGTGGACTTATGAAGCTACTTGTATTTTACATAACATAAGGAATCAATTGAATTACAACATATTTAGAGGTTGACTTTCTTACTACAAGATTAAAATTAAGTCTCTTATTTTTATAAAAGAGTGAAAACAAATTGAGCTAACTATCATATGAAATTTGTTTTACATATTTTTCCATTGTAAATTTTTTTTGTTTTCATTTGAAGGCTAAATATCCACAAGGTAGAACCCTTCGGTGCCAAGGTAAACAACCTTTGATGTAATCTAAAGGATCCAATCTTGATCCTTAAAGCATTCAATAAATATAAAATTACTACATCCTTTCCATCAATGGCACTAATCTACCAAAACCCTCAAAACAAAATTTAAAGATCACACACATGGAAACACATACAAAGAACATAAAAAACATAGTAAAATTAATTTGATCTAAAAATGACTATGTAAAATAAAGCAGGTCTCGGTGGAGTAGTAAGGTTATTTTGAGAGAATATATATCATCATACCCTATAGTGGTATTTGAAAAGGATATTTTTATCTCTTGTATGACATTGGTGGTTTTTCAGTTTCACTTGAGTAAATTTGGAAAAACATTTAGAGTTAGGGAGAAATATATTCTTTATTCAATCAAATTAATTTTAGGTCTTTATCATATACTTTGGTCTAAAGAGTGAACTCAAAGTTTCCTTATTTTTCTTTGGAAAAATATTTTTAGCATGTACATGAAACTTTTTTTAACTTCTACATGGTTCATTTCACCAAACAATGATAGTTTTGGAAAAACAATATTCTCTTCCTCACTAGATTTATGTATATAGAAATATCATTCAATGTTGGATATAATAACACTTATTAGGCCTTCTTCATATACAGGAATCAATCGTGCAAGAGCCAAAATATATTCAAATTATAGGAGAGATAGCATCTTCAACATCTCATCTTGACTCTGTTGTAAAAGTATCACCATCCTCATCAATTTTTTGTATATACACAACAGATCCCCTGCATCCTTGCTAAAATCCTTCATCCCACACAGTGCACATCCAATATTGTAGTATTTTAATCTTTGTTCCTTTTATGTGTTGTAGAAAAAGAAAGAAACATTTCCATTTCCATTCTAAGACCATTACACTTTCTTTAGTGTCACCTCCATTCCTTAATTTAATTTACAACTAAGTAATCAAATATTATGTATTTGAATCCACATTGCACAAAGTGGAATATTGGAGGTTACTTGGATATTTATGTTGTATTGTCTAATCAAGTCATTGTTGACACTCCCAAATGCATTGATCTCATTGTGACAGTCAATCTCTTTGTTTCGACTCATGAAAAATCTTCACTGAAATATTATGTATTTGAATCCATATTGCACAAAGTGGAATATTGGAGGTTACCTAGATATTTATGTTGTATTGTCTAATCAAGCCATTGTTGACACTCCCAAATGCATTGATCTCATTTTGATAGTCAATCTCTTTGTTTTGACTCACAAAAAATATTCAAAAATCACGCAAGTATGAAAATATAAAAACACAGATTTTTTTTTTTTATGAAAAAACATAAATTTCCATTGACATGAAACAAATCCATGGCCTTAAGATGTAGAATATCAATATTTTTGAGATGTGGTTTAAAATATGAAAAAAAAGAGAAATAATGGTAAAAATGAACTGAATTGACTCTTTATTGGGTTTTTATATGAAACCGAACAAGTTTTTCTTGTTAAGAGTAAATATGTTTTTTTCTAACTTACTAATTTTGGATATTCATTGTGGATTTTACAAAATACATAACTCTTGAAAGTAGGAATACATTATGAGTTTACATACATTGGGTGAGCAATCATTGTAGGGTAATCTTCTTTGAAATCATGTGAGCAAACATTGTTGGTTCAGAAATGAGATAACATTTTCAAGTTTGATTTTAGCATTGTAGTATGTATTCAAGTAGCCACACTTATAATTTAGGGTTTCTTGTATGACAAACATTTCTCAATGAGATGTATAAATCGCATTAATACAAATCTAATAAATCAATTATCAAGTTTGATTTTATGATTGTAGTATGTATTCAAGTTACCATACCTATAATTTAGGGTTTCTTGTATGACAAACATTTCTCAATGAAATGTATAAACAGTATTAATACAAATCTAATAAATCAATTAAATTTCTTCGAAATTGTGGATTTTACAAAATACATAACTCTTGCAAGTAGGATTACATTCTGAGTTTACAGACATTTGGTTAGCAATCATTGTACGGTAATCTTCTTTGAAGTCATGTGAGCAAACATTGTTTGTTGAGAAATGAGATAACATTTTCAAGTTTGATTTTATCATTGTAGTATGTATTCAAGTTGCCACACTTATAAATTAGGGTTTCTTGTATGACAAACATTTCTCAATGAGATGTATAAACTGTATTAATATAAATCTAACAAATCAATTAAATTTCTTCAAAAGATGAAGAGATGACATCTTTCCACTGGAAGGTGAATGGTTTCTATCAATGAAATGTGAAAAAAGTATAAAATAATAGTTGTGGATCGAAAAATTTACCATTAATACTTACAACCGCTAAGATTAATGATGAAGCCTTGTGGTCCCTCTCTGGATAGAGTTTGTTATACATGTGGTTATATATGTGGTGTCTCCACAATTAGAGGCTATTAATATAGTTGCATATCCTTATGGTGATTTTGTTATAGGTAAAGATGCTTAGTCTTACTGTATTCTTACTCTTACATACTCAACGAATCTTAAAACAAAGATTTTCTCATGCTCATTTCCAATGAAGACTTAAATTCATAGCATGGGAGAAATCTTTGCAAGGTGCCAAAGTGATAAGAAAGAATGAATGCATAGCATGAGAGAAATATTTGGAAAGTGCGAGAGTGATGCCAAATATTTTGTCAAAAGAAGTTTTCTATTAGATATAATCAAATGAGACTCTAGGCTTACATTAACTTCATCATCATATTTATTTGTTTGTATTTATTAATAAAATTTTATTCATTTCTTGTCTGGATTTAAATTTGAATTTTGAAGTGCTTTCATTCACCTAGACTGAGATTTTTATTTTCAAACCTTATATTGATTCTTTAACTGATGAGTTGTGGAAAATTAGACCCTACTTTGATGCTAAATGAACCTATTTAGTTACATAATCTCAATAAACTATTCAAGTGAAATCTATATAACATGTTGTGGAAAATCAGACCGTACTTCAATGCTAAATGTAGCTAGTTGGTTACATAATCTCAATAAAATATTGAAATGAAATCTATATAACATTTTTGTTATATAAATATGAACACTACCTTCACATAACTCTTAGAGTGCAGAGGAGGTCTGCTACTATTGGTGAGAACCGACGATAGTACACAAGAAGCTAGGATGTCGCGAGCCAATCATTAGTAATGAATTTTGTGGATGAAAAGAGGGCATTTCTTCTGACAACCATGAAAACGCCTCCACCTTCAGATCGTCGGGCAATTCAGACCACCAAGTTGAGGACTCCATTTTTTATAAGAGTTTCACCTTGAAAGATCTGCAAACAGAGAATGAGAGAATGGTTATGATTTATGTCGTTATATAGATAATCGTCCACCCACGTGCTCGTTATGAAAATAGTGGACGTTTCATTCTTCACATATTTATTTATAATTTTTTTATTATTATATTATTAACATAACCACTAGTAAAACCTCGTATTCATTCTCACACGTTTTTTTTTAATTATAATAGTAATAACCTAAATTTTTACGAAGATATTAATAAATTTTTGTAAAGATAATAATAACTTAAATTGATATTAGTTCACAAACTATATGATGATATAACTAGCACAACTACATAATTGTGATTAATCAACGTCTATAAGTAATTTAGATTTTCTATATAGGATATCCATAATGCCATTTAATTTAAAATCTATTTAAATTTGTTTATACATAATACAAACCCTAACTTTAATATAACTCTAACTTTAACATAACCCTAACCCTAATAAAATTTAACCCTAATAATATAACACTGACCCGTCAAATGATTTACTGGTGCATAAACGAAGGTTCAACTAGATCAAATCCTTATTGCTAATTTAACCCTAATAATATAACACTGACCCTATACAGTCAAATGAGTTACTGGTGTATAAGAGAAGGTTCATCTAGATCAAATCCTTATCGCTTAGGTATATAGAAGGGATCCACAACAATGATTAAGGAATCTACACGCAGTACTAAAATGGTAGGAATGGGTATCTATCGATGGTATGGAAATAAAACGATTGAAAACCAGACAAATAGAATAACAGCGTCCTTGGTAAGGTCGAAGACGAATCTCGTTATCACTGAAAGAAATATCATATTTTGCAGATTTTCACATAGTTTTTAATCTGAAAACCATAACACTTCCAAGAATTTTGCAACTATAAATGAATCTCGGTAATAAAGTATATATTTCTTAGGGAATTCAAATTTACTACCCAGAATTTATATAATTGGTTGAAGAAATAGTATAGAAGAAAAATTGACATAAGTCGACAATTAATGGTGCAATTACCTAGCATTCAGGATCCAAGGAACATATATCTCAACTAATTATATTATTTACATATATTAAAAATAAATCTTCTTTTGAAAATGAAGGTTTTATGATTAACAATGTTACCATAATCTCATACAAACAAATTATTATAATCATATAAAGACACATAAATTGCATGTATGTGAATAAATTAAGATTTAAGGTTATGTTGATGAAATTGAATTAAATGAAATATTTATAAATTAAGAAATATGAGTACAATTGTATGTAAGTATAACTTATAATCAAGTAGATTTTGAAAGATAAAAATTCATAACAATTTATAAATTTCACAATAAAATATAAATATATAATTAACATATTCATAACATTATGTTATATTGCATGCTTTCTGAAACTAATCAAATATTTTAAAAAAATTTGTCTTTTGTCTTTGATATTAGATTATCTAGGAAATTATGAAGAGAAAACAAGGGATACCGGTTCCAAATTAGAAAGCACTTGATCTTGATATTGTAGGATTCTTTGACACATTCCATGCAAAACCCAAATTAAGAGTCCCAATGTTTATCATCTTCACACAAAATTATTGGTGTCTGTCTACATAATGGATGGATTAATAGGTGAATGAATGAGAATGGATCGATATGTGGAACAAATCAATTTCTCTTTGTGAATTTTTCTAACTTATGGGTAGAGGAAGGAAACCGACCATTAAATGGCTCTCCATACCACAACCTAAATATATCTCTCCACACCTTTCACATGTGGGAGCTGGACATATTCCACTACTAGGTTAACCACAATAATATGGAATCTTTGCTAATAACTTAAATGTGGCACTCAGCTAGATAGCACTGCTATTTCATAATCATATTATGAAAATGTGAAAAAGTAATCACATAAACCTACTCCTTCATAAAGCAAGGAAGTTAATATTTCAAATCACAACCCTCCCTTTATGGTGACGATGAAGAAT
>ML787783.1:280827-291054 GCA_009831015.1 Picea engelmannii
ACACTGCACATCCAATATTGTAGTAGCTTAATCTTTGTTCCTTTTCGGTGTAGTAGAAAAATAAAGAAACATTTTAGTTAGAGCATTGTTTCTACTCTACATTCAGTATTGTTTGGATTTACATATCAAACATTTCCATTCTTCGATCATTACACTTTCATTAGTGTCACCTCCATTCCTTAATTTACAACTAAATGCTCACTAAAATATTATGTATTTGAATCTACATTGCTAGTGGAATATTGGAGATTACCTAAATATATTTTAGATAATAATATACCCAAAGATAATAATATTTTAGCATTGTAGTATGTATTCAAGTTGCCACACATATAATTTAGGGTTTTTTGTACAACAAACATTTCTCAATGAGATGTATGAACCATATTAATACAAATCTAATAAATCAATTAAATTTCTTCATAAGATAAAGATATGACATCTTTCAGACCTTCTATTGATTCTTTAAATGATGAGTTGTGAAAAATTAGACCCTACTTTGATGCTAAATGCAATGGGTTGGTTACATAATCTCAATAAACTATTCAATTGAAATCTATATAACATTTTTGTTATAGAAATATGAATACTACCTTCACGTAATTCTTAGAGTAATGGTTGATAGATAGGGTATGGAATACAAATTCACAATGGTAAAGGGGAATTGCAAAGTAAGAAACCAATTTGTAAATAATCCTTCCATGAAGACTAACAATTATAATATGTTGTAGGTATCATTCAAGGTGAAACCTAACTGCTATAGGTGTCAAAAAAAATTATTATTATTGTAAATAACTACCAATTGAATCTAAGATTTTCTCAAAATAAAAATATATATATGTCACCTTGTTTGTGTATATTTTACATAACATAAGGAATCAGTTGCATTACAAGAGTAGGGTATTTCTTCCATGCAAATGGATATTTAGAGTTTGAGTTTTCTACTACAAGATCAAAATTAAGTCTCTTCTTTTTATAAAAGAGTGAAAACAAATCGAGTTAACTATGATAAGAAATTTGTTTTACATATTTTTCCCTTATAAAGTCTTATTGTTTTCATTTGAACGCTAAATATCCACAAGGTACAATCCTTAGGTGTCAACGTAAAAAACCTTTGAAGTAATCTAAAGGATCCAATCTTGATACTTTAAGCATTCAATAAATATAAAATTACTACATCATTTCCATCATCAATAGCACTCATCTACCAAAACCCTCAAAAAGACCCTCAAAAACAAAATTTAAGGCTCACAGACATGGAAACACATACAAAGAACATAAAAAAGATAATAAAATTAATTTGATCTAAGAATGACTATGGAAAGGAAAGAAGGTATCGGTGCAGTAAAGGTATTTTGAGCTAATATATCTCATCATACCCTATAGTGGTATTTGAAAAGGATATTTTTATCTCTTGTATGACATTCAGTTTCACTTGAATAAATTTGGAAAAACATTTAGATTTAGGGAGAAATATATTCTTTAGTGAGTGAGTTAATTTTAGGTCTTTATCATATACTTTGGTCTAAAGAGTGAACTCAACGTTTCCTTCTCTTTCTCTGGAAAAATATGTACACGAGACTCTTTGTTAACTTCTACATGGTTTATTTCACCAAACAATGATAGCTTTGGAAAACCAATATTCTCTTCCTCACTAGATTTAAGTATATAGAAAATATCATTCAATGTTGGATATAATAACACTTGGCATGCCTTCTTCATATATAGGAATCAATCCTTCAAGAGCCAAAATATTTTCAACTTATAAGATAGATAACTTCTCATCTTGACTCTATTGTAGAAGTATCACCATCTTCATCAATTTTTTTGTATATACACAATAGATCCCATGCATCCTTGCTCAAATCCTTCATCCCAAACAGTACACATAGAATATTCTAGTAGTTTAATCTTTGTTTCTTTTAGGTGTTGTAGAAAAAGAAAAAAACATTTTATTTAGAGCGTTATTTCTACACAACATTCATTATTGTTTGGATTTACATCTCAAACCATTTCCATTCTTTGATCATTAGATTTTCATTAGTGTCACCTTCATTTCTTAATTTACAACTAAGTAATCATTGAAATGTTATGTATTTGAATCCACATTTGCACAAAGTGGAATATTGAAAGTTATCTTGATATTTTACTTAGTAGTATACCTTAAGATAATGATTTAGTATTGTTTGGATTTACTTCTCAAACCATTTCCATTCTTTAATCATTACATTTTTATCAGTGTCACCACCATTCCTTAATTTACTATTAAGTAATCAATGGAATATTATGTATTTGAATTCACATTGCACAAAAGGGAATATTGGAGGTTACCTAGATATTTTACTTAATAGTATATCTCAAGATAAAAAAATATATATATGTATTTTCTCAACACATAATTAAATGAAAATATCAACACAAAGTTTCTTCTTTTAAGACAAATAAAGAATTGAGCCTCATTAATAAGATCCACCACTACAACCTATTTATTTGTTTGTATTGAGTAATGAAAGTTTATTTATTTCTTGTCTAGAGTTAAATTTGAATTTTAAAGTGCTTTAATTGTTTAATTGTACTACATTGAGATTTTGATTTTCAAACATTCTATTGATTATTTAAATAATGTGTTCTGTAAAATTAGACCTTACTTTGATGCTAAATGCATGGGGTTGGTTAGCAATCATTGGATTGGTATTCATTGTAGGTTAATCTGCTCTGAAAGTCACGTAACCAAACATGGTTTGTTAATAATTGAGATAACATTTTTAAGTTTGATTTTAGCATTGTACTTACATCAAAGAATGGTGTTGATGTGAAAAGTATTGAACCAATTACAATTGTATTACAAGATGCAGAATCATTTTGGTGGTTCCAGTTTGTTTAAGTAATAGTTACAAGTTTTCTTTTAGTATCATGTTTTCAGAAAATGGTTATGAGACAAATTCACAATCATAGCAATACTTAACATTGTGAAAGGCAAGAAAACCTAGTTCGTTTAATATATTAATATAATCTAGTCAGTTTTCTTTATTCTAACTAGGGATATAATATGGAAAGAGAGGTTACACTCTTCTATAGTAAATTGTGAAGGGCAAGAAATTTTTATTGTGAAATCACTCAGGCAAACCTAGTTCGTTTAATATATTAATATAATTTACTCAGTTTGCTTTTATTGCAACTTGGGATATAATATGCAAAGAGAGATTACACTTTTCTATTTTATTTGCATGCATTTGGTTGGCCCTTTCAAACTAGGACTATAAGCTTCAAAGAGAGATTATCCTCGTCTATTTTATTTGCATTGCATCGTTAGATAAATTAAAAAAATATAAACTTCCATTGACATGAAATAAATCCATGGCTTTAAGATGCAGAATATAAATCTTGTTGAGATGTGGTTTAAAATATGAAAAAAAAATAAAAATAATGATAAAAATGTAATTAATTTTACTTGTATTATGGTAAAAATGTAATTAATTTCACTTGTATTTGCAATGAAAAAACATGTAATTAATTTCACTTATAAATGGAAATATGATAAAGAAAATTAATATAAATTTTTTCTTAAATTATTTATAAAATTATATAATGAAAATGATGTTGTAATTGATTTATTCCACCTTCATATCTAGTCTAGGTTGAAAGGTAGAAATTATTGGATCATTCATGTCTGTTCTTTCGTGTTCCTCTATTTCACGTCTTCCAAACCATCTCCATATATTTTCACTTAAATTATAAACAAGCACCTGTTTAACTTTCGCATATGTGATGCACACCAAGTCACTGATTCCTTGAAAATCAAACCGATAAAACCTTACAATCTCAGGAGGAATATCCTCTTTTCTTCTAAAATCTTCCCAAAGAGATGGTGGCGTCCTTGTGATTTCTCTGAACTCTGGGTTGTTTGAACCACGCTTCCCAAATTCCCATATAATAATACCATCATACATGCATGTAGCTAGAAACACTCGTGACCCACAAGAGAACAGGAAGTCGTTCCTATCATAGCCAGTGACATTCTGTATTGATGGCAACGGCCTGAAAGAGAATGCCCCGTTTAGGATGTTGAAAGCAATGATGCCGTGCTTGGAAGAAGGAAATCCTAGATAAGTACAAGCAATGCTCCCATAACAGTACATAAAATCCTCGGAAATAACAAACCTCTTCCCGAATAACCTCAAATTCTCTGGTATGTATTCCACTGTCCACGACTTCAAAAATGAATCATATATTTGTACTGTTCGTTCGTGCTCCCTCCCCTCTGAAGCCAACGCTATCACTTTATAGGTCTCTCCCTCCCCTGCCACGATGGTCATGTCGTAAATTAAAGTATACTCGTTTGTGGGAAGTTCTAAGAACGTTCCTGTAAGAGGATTGGAGACAGTGTGGGCCAATAACTTGGAGACACTTAACAACGTTCCTGGAACAGTGTGGGCCAATATAGTGGAGAAAGTGTCATCTAGACGGTGTCTATAGATGGACAACAATAAAAGGCCAGCGGCCGATCCGTGGATCGCTATCTTCAAAGTGTTCAACGGATCATATTTTTTCTTTAAAAAGGCAAGGGAAAATCTTTTCCAGGTGTTTGTGCGGAAGCAGTAAGCCATAAGGTGATTGTGTTCTATTAGTGAGAACCGGGAATAGTACACAAGAAGCCAGGGTGCCAACTGCCAATCATTAGTAATGAATTTTGTGGATGAAAGGAGGGCATTCCATTCTTTACACACAGCGTGATATCTACATAAGCTTTCTTCTGGCAACCATGACAACGCCTCCACCTTCAGATCGTCGGGCAACTCAGACCACCAAGTAGAGGACTCCATTTTTAATATAACTTGACTGTTTGTAACAATATAAAAGTTTCACCTTGAAAGATCTGGAAACAGAGAGTGAGAGAACGGTTGTGGTTTATGTGGTTATATAGATAATCGTCGTCCACCCACGTGCTCGTTATGAAAATAACCGACGTTTCATTCTTCACATATTTATTTAGAATTTAATTATTATTATACTATTAACATAACCACATAGTAAAACCTCTTATTCATTCTCACACGTTTAATTTTTTAATTATAATAGTAATGAATTAAGTTTTCATGAAGATATTAATAAATAAAAATTATAAATATTGGAAACCAACGTAAATATGTTTTGCATTATTTTGCATAATAATTTAGCATTACATATTAAAAACCAACTTAAATATGAAGATTAAATTCCATTTCCTCTATTTATCCCTTGTAGCTATGTTTTAAAGGAAAATCAATAATAACAAAATTGAAAAATAAACTTATGGCTTGAGGGCCACAGAAAAGATATTGGTTGTTTTTCTTTACTAGATTCAAAACAATATATATTAATCCATAAAATGCCATTTATGATATAAGAAGCCTCATCTAATTAGAATGAAAAACAATATATATTAATCCATAAAATGTCATTTATGATATAAGAAGCCTCATCTAATTAGATTGAGTAGAGAATGTTCTATGTTTTGAAATTTTTTCAAGTATTTTTTTAAACCAATTTTGCTTGAAATTATGTTAGGAATTGTTGGAATTGCATATGTGAGTTGTTGAGTATGTCCAATATTAGTGTTCTGGTTTTTCGAGGCGTTGAATCCATTTATGCATTAAAACTGAAATTAAAGTAACAAAAAATTGTGATTTCACCAACAATTTTATAGCCGGATTTCGGTGATGGTTGCTAGAAAAGTCCAAAATGTAGAATGCTTAGAATACAAGATGCCAACACCAACCAATTATTATCTAAGGGGTCATATGTTTTAGCAATCTTGGAAATCAGCCCAAGTATGTATAATTTGGTCCTAGAGGCCTCCAAATCCCCTGAAACTCTCTAGAAAGATAGATCGAGCTGCCACAAGCCACTGGGAGAAGTCTCAAGTTTAGATCTAAGGTGTAACCCCCTCAATCTGACAAGATCTTAATCAGAGTTGTGCCCTCCTTCTCTCAAAACCATCCCAAAGTTGTAGATAATAATTTGTCGAGAGTAACTCTCCAAAAATGCCCCCAAACTGATAAACAAGGCCCTGCAAGTAATACCCAAATGCTAGAATGTCACTAGACCCTGTCACAAGGCTGTATCAAATTCTTCTTCATCGCCCCTGTCGAAAAACCCTCAAGGGTACAGCCCTCTTGCCCCCCTGGACCGATGATGGAACCTGTGAAGACTATAGAATGGTGTGGGTGGATTATTTCATCCCTGAGACCAAGATTGGAATATGGTGAGTGGAATATTTCACCATGGAGTTGTTCTCTAGGGTGTTTAATCTCAAAACCCTCAAAATTGTGTGCTCAAGAGCTCAACAGCCAAATGCAATAATATCCAATATGAGTGAGAGGTGCACCCTAGCCTTTCCTTTGTACTTCCATTCTATTTCTCTGTGGAGTTAGTTAACCCCTAGGTTCAACTCCTGACTCAACCTCGAGCATTCTAATTCTTCATTGAGTTACTTTTTATCATTTTTACCTTTTTCTAAGTCAACTTATAACATTGGGTTAGCTGACCTTTCCCCATGCTGCATGAGACTATGGTCTAGTGGGGATGACTAGACCACTAAGTCTTCCCAAACCTCTTCATTAAGAGGTGGGGGACATTACATTTATGTAGAGGCAATTGAATTAAATGAAATATTTATAAATTAAGAAATATTAGTGCAATTGTATGCAAGTATAACTTATAATCGAGCAAATTTTAAAAGATAAAAGTTCATGAACAATGCATAAATTCCATAACAAAATACAAAATTTATAACTAACATATTCATAAAATTATGTTCTATTGCATGCTTCATGAATGTAACATATCGAGCCACCCACAGGCCGAGTAAGCTACCTACAAGCCTGCCCTCATACTTCTTTCTCTTTCTAATACCTTCTTTAGTTATTAACAATGAATAAGAGAACATATTTAATCACATGCAAGCATGCATAATCTAGAGATTATGTTAAAGGATAATTAAATATACACAGCGGAAATACATTCATACACATGTAGATGATAATTAAATTACACAGCGGAAATACATTCATACACAGATAGTAATATCATGACAAAGAGCACTTATCTTTAACAAAGTTGACATCGACTGGCTGCGGACCAAGAACGTTCCACCCAAGCGTAGACACCGCTGATCCAAATCTCAACAACAGTGTCACCCTCGACCCAAGGCTATGAATCCACAAGTATGGTTCCAAAGTGTAATTGGGTTCCCCAACCAGTCCGCTCTCAATCTCTCACAGATTTCCCGACATCCACAACAATCCAAGTACTGAGCTCTCTTCTACCCAGCCTGTGCCACCCAAGAGAATGGACCTCAACCCTTCTCTGCCACGCAATCCTTTAAGCAGTCCTTCTCCTTCCTACCCGGGCTTCCAGCACAGCTGGTCCAGAATCTCAATGCTAGAACTCTCAGGACTCGTAGTTGTGAGAAAAATAGGGCACCGACCAATGCATTTCAGACATGCAGGCCCCAGGTCACGGCTAGATCACACCAGCGACCACTACAACCAACTATCATGTGGCTAGTTCTTTAGGATCTTTGTTTCCTTTCACTTTTCCAACCAAGATGCAAGTGAATATGGGTCAATGAATGGGTCATGGAGTGCATGGGAGTGCGTGCATGGGAGTGTGTGCATGGGATTGTGTGAGGAAGGAACGGCTGAGTAAATGCGAAAACAGTGTGCAAGTCATTAGGCGAATCACCCCATCAGACGAGAGGCAGGTTTAAGTAACCTCGTGGGCAAAACAAGAACCTCCTGGCCTTCCCCAAGAAGTTCACGTAACCACTCCCCTCCCTTAGAAAAAAGGGGTAATAAGAAAATAGGAATAACACTTAGTCCTTCAAGCTCCCTCTCTTGTGGAATCATAGCCCCCTATAACTCTAGTCATTGTCCGTCTAGCAGCCAACGATGTGTTTATTATTATTAATGATCAAAACATTACATTTCTTGGGCATATTGGCCCTTTAATAATTGTTTGGGCACTCAAGCCTCTTAGCATTGTAACAATACATTTATTTAAAAATGGGGGTTCAAAACTTGGGGTGTTGCATCCCCTCTCCCTTATTTTGGCACTGTCCTCAGTGCATATACAAACATAGATCAAAATCTCAAATTATTCAAAAAGTTGTGGGTACTCTGCCTGCATGGCATCTTCATGCTCCTAGGTAGCATCTTCAGGACCGTAGTAGGTCCACTGAACTTTGACGAGTTCTATAATTTGATTCTGGAGCATTTTGACTTTTTTTTCCAATACTCACACCAGTTGAACCTAAAAGTTTCCCTCTGTCTCTACCTCAACCAGATGGCAATCAATAACATGGTAGGATCATGCACATATTTTTTTAGTAAATATACATGAATACATTATCCACATTCATGGAAGCAGGTAATGCAAGCATGTATGCAACTCGTAATTCTTCATTGAGTTACTTTTTATCCTAACTCAACCTCGAGCATTCTAAGATTTTCACCTTAAAAGATCTGCAAGATCTTCAAACAAAGAATGAGAGAATGGTTATGGTTTATGTTGTTATATAGATAATCGTCGTCCACCCACGTTCTCATTATGAAAATAGCCAACATTTCATTCTTCACATATTTATTTATAATTTTTTTATTATTATATTATTAACATAACCACATAGTCAAACCTCGTATTCATTCTCACAAGTTCAATTTTTACCTCATATTCATTCTCACACGTTTAATTTTTTAATTATAATAGTAATAACTTAAATTTTCATGAAGATATTAACAAATAAAAATTATAAATATTGGAAACCAACGTAAATATGTTTTGCATTATTTTGCATAATAATTTAGCATTACATATTGTAAACCAACTTAAATATGAAGATTAAATTACATTTCCTCTATTTATCCCTCGTAGCTATGTTTTAAAGGAAAATCAATAATAACAAAATTGAAAAATAAACTTATGGCTTGAGAGCCACAGAAAAGATATTGATTGTTTCTCTTTACTAGATTCAAAACAATATATATTAATCCATAAAATTCCATTTATGATATAAGAAGCCTCATCTAATTAGATTGAGTAGAGAATGTTCTATGTTTTGGAGTTTTTTCAAGCATTGTTTTAAACCAATGATGCTTGAAATTCGGCTACGAATTGTTGGAATTGCATATGTGAGTTGTTGAGTATGTACAATATTAGTGTTCTAGGGTTTTTTGAGGCGTTGAATCCATTTATGCATTAAAAATGAAATGAAATTAACATTCAGGCAATGGCCAACATATTCAACATTTGATCTTGACTCTGTTGTAGAAGTATCACCATCCTTGTTAATTTTTTATGTATGCACAACACGATCCCCTACATCCTTCCTAAAATTATTCATCCCATATGGGGCACATCCAATATTTTAGTAGTTTAATGTGTTCATATTCAGTGTTTTAGAAAAGTCAAGAAAATTTTTATTTAGAGTGTTATTTCTACTGTGGGTGAGTGATGGTTAACGATGGTCTCTCATGACACATTAGTAGGAATGAAAACCTGGAAAAGCAACAATCTCTTAACTTGGAGGGATTATCTTAGGTACTTATACAATGAATTTGAATATGGTGTAAGAAGATCAAAAGTAGGAAATTGAATTAGATTTGCAAATATACAACTTTTCTTCATAGACATTGCTAATTACTAGGAAAAATTTGTTTTTTTCTACAAGTGGTATCTTATTTTTCAAACAAAAATGTAAGGTATATGTTTTCGTTCATGCAGGTGTTGATTGTATTGACAATGGAATTTCGTTCCAAAAACATTTATACTTGTATAGAACCCATTTTTTTATGCCGTGTATTTTTTTGATATTTTTAATATTAATTTAATATGTTTTTAAAATTATCAAAGACAACATATGCCTAAAATTACAACGTCTTTTGTTCGTGTAGGCTAAAAGGGTCATGACATGATAAAAAAACAATTAGATCATAGGTATTGGTCTCCTCTAGTGCCACATATAACTCATTTGAGAAATGGTTGAGTCGAGAAAAAGTTATAGAAGAAATAAGAGAGGTATGTATTTTAGGATTTTGATATATGTTAAGACAAAAATAGATTAAAAATAGTAAACAGTAATATTTTTTTCTTAAATTCTATATTTAAAATATTCATAGCCGACTCGATCTATGTTTATAATTTCATCATGTAAAGACCTGGAGCTAGACCTTACCTTGACATGTCTCA
>ML787783.1:301688-312484 GCA_009831015.1 Picea engelmannii
TATATATATAAGCTTGAAACTTTTCAAGTTATTTTATGAATATTTCTAGATTATTATTTAATGTGTTCTTGATAAATTAACATACATAGATATAAAATATTTGAACAATCACATAAAATACATAGACACACTGATTTTCTTGAGGAAACCCATAAAGGGAGAAAACATCTTCTTCTTAGGATGTCAATCAAGCTCCAACTTTCATATGCATCACAGTCTTCGATTACCAACTCAAATATGAGGCTACAACCTCTGATAGCAAGATACAACTTGCAGAGAGCACCAACTCTCAGGTTTCTCTAGCACCAACCATATGGAAGCACCAACTCCCAGAATATCTTCTAGGACCAACTAGAGTTTAGAGGACTACAATCATCCCTAGCACCACCCTACCACCATGATTGAATCTCACAAAAACTTACTTACCTGATTTGTCTCTAATCTGATTTGTTGCATCTTAGAGTCTCCTCTACCTTCTTCAGCTTCTATGTGCTTATCCACTTTTGCATATTTATGTGTTTTATGCTCTATGTTGCTTCTGCATGGTATGTCCCATGCTTCTTTTATTCGCTTCAGATCCTGCACACAACCTCCTTCTACCCGCATGTACAACTACAAAAAAGAATTTCCTCTCTTCTTTGTTCTGCGTTTTTATCATGCCAAGACCTCTACCACATTATCCACACAACTCTTCAACTTATCTCACAGTTATCCACAGTATGTTCATCATCAGTGGTCATTATCTTCAGATTCTTGGCTTCTCTGCCAGTGCGGCCCTTCCTCTTCTCTGTTATAGTTATAATTCATCTGATAGTTACAGGAGAGAACCTCTGTGCACTCATCCCTTTAGTTCCTTTTCACTTCCTTAAGAAACTACACAGTGGGCACTAGCTTTTCTAGCTAATCCCCTTCCTTTCACGTGACCACGAACTATTATCATATGCCTATCCAAAAGGAGTTTTGTAACTTCATGTTTCATATATTCTACTTTGATTCAACTCCCGATCTCCGAAGAGGATCCTAGCAATGCTTGCTCCTTCCCTTATTCTTCGTTGACGTGACCTCTGGTTGTGACCACACGCCAGTAAAAAAGGCACTTCGCAACTTCACATTTTGCGATCTCGCGAGTTATATTTCCTCCATTCTTCAAAGTTTGATCTCTCGAACTTCAAACTTTGTGATGATAGATAAATGTCCCATGACATTCCTCGATTGACGTTCCATATCTCTTCTTCACACTTCACAATTTCACGACTCGCAATGTCGAAGGTTAGTACAACTCCTTTCTTTGATTCTCGAATTTGTGCTTGCATCAGATCAACAGTCTAGATCTCTCTGTGATCCAATGGTCGAGATATCCTTCTTGTGTTTCACGACTACACACTTCACGATGTCAAAATTTGGCTCACCTCCCTTCTTCTGATTCCCAATTTACCAATATCTATTCACATTGGATCGACGATTGACAATCCTCCACGATCCAATGGTCCAAATCAAATACCAAATTCACACTTCACGACTTCGTCTCTCAGATATTTTTTCCTGGCCTCCTTGCAAATCCTCTGAAGTCTAAATCCTCGAACTTCACTCATGTCAGATAGATGGTCCACAGTCTCTCGTCATCCAACGATCTGGATTTCCTCTCTTGTGTGTGCAGAGCACTAAGGCTCATGCACCTTGGTTTTATCGGATGGTTGTTGGTCTTCTGAATCAGTGATCCAACGACCACTATCGCTCTTCCTCCTGAGCTTCTGACTTCCTCCAACTTAGAATATTTTCTAAGTATTCAAAGGCTTTGACCTGTGTTCCTCCTATGATTCTGTCTCTTGGATCTTGTCTGTATTTCTGGAAAGCGTTGTCCCTTCTGATATTTCTCGGCAATGTAATGGTAAATCTGCTATCTCTTCTGAGCTTTTGACTTCGTTCATATTCTCAAAGGGTTTTGATCCTTTGGACCTCAAGGGCCTTTCTACTGCACTCAAGGAAGTCTTGTGTTCATCCTCCTGAGCTTATAGACAATAATTCTCGATGCTATCATCACTACTTTCCTGTTTACCATCATTGTTACCAATATGACATTGTCATTGTTGTTCTTGCCATCAATGACAAGCACACTCTTCGTGTAAACATGCCAAATACCATAGTTCAACCCCATACACATTTCCATCTATACATTTATGTCAGTCCATTAACCATTCTATTGTGCTACCTGGAAAAGATGAAATGCCAATAGTACAAAAAGGTTTGAAATGGATTTTAGGGATTCTTCTTTCGAATAATTTTCTACCAATTTGAACTAATTAAGGTACCCTTATTAATTGTTGAAGAGACCTTACAATAATCAAGAATTACACCCCTTGAATGTGATGTAGATTTATGAGTTTTACAATTATAATATGTTGTAGCTATCATTCAAGGTAAAACTTAACTGTTATAGGTGTTGAAAAATTCCCTATTATTGTAGATAACTACGAACTAGATTTAGGATTTTCTCAAATTAAAAATATATGTCACCTTGTTTGAGTTTTAAATGTTGGTAGCTTTATTACTATAGAAATCTCCTCAGTTAGTTTCATGCTTGAAAACAATAGCAATTGGTAGCACTAATTCTTCATTTGTAGATGATATGTCATCGCCTACCCAAAGGATTTTGAATAAATTATTTTGAAACCCCAAGTAGCTCACAACCCCCTAATACCTACAATATGTTGACTCTATTTTTGACAATTTTAAACTTAAATGAATGTGATAGGATATTGGTCAACAAGGTGAAGTCTCGATGACATTCATTCACTAGTAGTAGCTCATAGATGTGTCATGTGGCTGAAGATATTGATTGAGGAAAAAGAGAGGGATTTTCCTCTCTACTAAGCAAAAACATGCATTTTTAGGAGAAATGGAATTTTTATTTACTCATAAAAAATGTGCATGCATTTTGGAGATGTTATATTTTTCTTTACTAATATAAAACATCCACTCATTTTTTATTAAAAATATTTTTAAAATGTACTAGCCCTTAAATGAATAACATTTTTTTAAAACTAGTTTTCAATAATAATTTAATAGTGGTGATCTATTATTTCAAAATTATATAAAAAATAAAACATTGATTCAAATTAGTTACAAAATAATTGTTTGTGTTTGTGATGAAAATCCATATTATTAATTTCACATGTAAATGGAAATGTATAAAAAAGAAAACATTGACTCGAATTAGTTACAAAATAATTGTTTGTGTTTGTGATGAAAATCCATATTATTAATTTCACTTGTAAATGGAAATGTATAAAAAATAAAACATTGACTCGAATTAGTTACAAAATAATTGTTTGTGTTTGTGATGAAAATCCATATTATTAATTTCACTTGTAAATGGAAATGTGACAAAGAAAAATAATAATAAAATTTTAAAAAACTAATGAAAGTGTTTATAAAATAATTATACAAAATTGTACATTGCAATATGACAAAGGAAAAACAATTGTTTGTGTTGGTGATGAAAATCCATGAATTAATTTTACTTATTACACATAATATGAAAATAAAAATATTGTCTATATTTATGATGAAAAACCACACCGTTTTCCATATCCCACAGAAAGAAACAACAAGGACTTTGTAGAAACTACTTGCTATGAACAATGAAATAGTTGATTTATTTGACCTTTATAATTGATCTAGGCTGAAAGGAAAAAATATATGTATTAAAACACAAACTTTCGTCTATTTGACATATACAAAGCTATCTCAATATATTTTCACTTAAATTATAAACACATTTAACAATAACCTTGTTAACTTTATCCTATGTGTTGCACACCAAACCTCTTATTCCTTGAAAATCAAACCTGAAACTCCCAAAAGGAATGTTTACTTTTATTTTAAAATCTTCCCAAATAGATGGTGGCATCCTTGCGATTTATCTGAACTCTGAGTAGTTTGAACCCAACTGAGACTTCTCAATCTCCCATATAATAACACCATAGGATATGCATGTGGCTAGAAGCACTCGTGACCCGCAAGAGAAAAGGACAGCGTTCCTATTAGGCACATCCTCTAACGACAACGACATGATAATGGATGTCTTGCTTTGGACGTTTAAATGGATATCTTGAAAAAGGAGAATATTTTCAAGAAACAATAATCCATACAATTCAATGAGAACCAGTGATAGTACACAACAAACCATGGAATAACGTTTCTAGCCTGAAATATATCTTCATGTTAGTCACTGCTCAAGGACTTAAAACTACCCAACGATGACACTATGGCTTGAGGGCCAAGGAAAGGACCTTGGTTGTTTCTCTTTACTAGATTCAAAACAATATATATATTAATCCATAAACAATATATATTTCTCTTTGGAGTCTTTTCGAGCATTTTTTTCAACCAATTTTGCTCAAAATTCGGCTACGAATTGTTGGAATTGCATATGTTAGTTGTTGAGTATATACAATATTAGTGTTCTGGGGTTTTTCGAGGCGTGGAATCCATTTATGCATTAAAAATGAAATTAAAGTAACAAAAAATTGTAATTTCACCAACAATTTTATAGCTAGATTTCAATGATGGTTGCTAGAAAAGTCTAAAATGTAGAATTTTTAGACTACACCTATAGTAGATGCCAACACCAACCAATTATCATCTGAGGGGTCATATGTTTTATCAAGCTTTGAAATATTTAATTTTTTGTGTTTGTGATGAAAATCAATATTATTAATTTCACTTGTAAATAGCAATGTATAAAAAATAAAGCATTGAATCAAATTAGTTACAAAATAATTGTTTGTGTTTGTGATGAAAATCCATATTATTAATTTCACTTGTAAATGGCAATGTGACAAAGAAAAATAATATATATATTTTTTAAAACTAATGAAAGTGTTTATAAAATAATTATACAAAATTGTACATTGCAATATGACAAAGGAAAATCAATTGTTTGTGTTTGTGATGAAAATCCATGAATTAATTTTAATTATTACACATAATATGAAAATAAAAAAATTTGTCAATATTTATAATGAAAAACCACACCCTTGTCCATATCCCATAGAAAGCAACGACAATGATTTTGTAGAAAATACTTGCTATGAACAATGAAATAGATGATTTATTTGACCTTTATAGCTGATCTAGGTTGAAAGGAAAAAAATGTGTATTAAAATACAAACTTTCATCTATTTGACATGTACGAAGCTATCTCCATATATTTTTACTTTAATTATAAACAAGTTTAACAATAACCTTGTTAACTTTATCCTATATGTTCCACACCAAACCTCTCATTCCTTGAAAATCAAACCTTAAAATCCCAAAAGGAATGTTCACTTTTCTTTTAAAATCTTCCCAAACAGATGGTGGCATCCTTGTGATTTATATGAACTCTGAGTAGTTTGAACCCAATTGAGCCTTCTCAATCTCCCATAAAATAACACCATAGGGTATGCCTGTAGCTATAAGCACTCGTGACCCGCAAGAGAAAAGGATGTCATTCCTATTAGGAACATCCTCTAACGACAATGACATGAAAATGGATGTCTTGTTTTGGACATTTAAATGGATATATTGAAAAGGGAGAATCGTTTCAAGAAACAGTAAGCCATACAATTCAATGAGAACGAGGGATGGTACACAACAAACCATGGAATACAGTTGCTAGCCTGCAAATATATCTTCATGTTAGTCACTGCTCAAGGACTTAAAACTACCCAACGATGACACTATGGCTTGAGGGCCAGGGAAATGACCTTGGTTGTTTCTCTTTACTAGAGTCAAAACAATATATATTAATCCATAAACAATATATATTTCTCTTTGGAGTCTTTTCGAGCATTTTTTCCAACCAATTTTTCTTGAAATTCGACTAGTTGGAATTGCATATGTGAGTTGTTGAGTATGTACTCTATTAGTGTTCTATGGTTTTTTGAGGCGTTGAATCCATTTATGCATTAAAAATGAAATTAAAGTAACAAAAAATTGTGATTTCACCAACAATGTTATAGCTGGATTTCGGTGATGGTTGCTAGAAAAGTCCAAAATGTAGAATGTTTAGACTACACCTATAGTAGATGCCAACACCAACCAATTATTATGTAAGGGGTCATATGTTTTAACAAGCTTGGAAATATTTAATAGGAATGAAGTATAAAATATAAAAATGAATCTATTTTTTTAATTTTTTAATTTTCTTATTCTTTTATATTTATCGAAAAAGAATTGGTTTTCAAAGAAAATCATTTTCCTTCAGAGAAAATGAGGGGAGACTTTACTTTCAATATGAATATATTTTAAAATTTTGATATTAAAAAAATCCAAAAGCCAAATATTAGCCACAAGTTTTCCCTAGATGCCTTTTGAACGTGCCAATAACCTATTGGAACACATTTTTAGGTTAGAATCCCCCCATGTGTCAAGAACACATTTTAAAAGTATGTCTTGATGCTATCAAATGGTAGTGAATGCACCCTAATTACTAGTAGCTTACTCTCACACATGTTCCCTTTATACAATCATTTTTATAAATCTAGAATAACTCATCCATAGGTGTATAATCCATGTTATAAGAAAAATCTATCCCAAGAGAATATGGAGTACCTCTTAAATATGTTCATAACAACAACACCCAATACTAGAAATAGAACTGAGGAATCAACATAACAAAGCCACACCATATTTCATATTTGACGTAAATATGAAGTGTTTTCATCACTATTATCATCTACAACATAGTGTCAATTCATCTTATAGTACAAACTAGAGTAATAACTATGAATACCATGCATATTTTTCAAGATGGGAAAGCCTAACAATGTGCACAAATATACAATATTTTCTATATCTATGTGGTTACCATATTCAGAATAGCCCCTTTCCAGGGTGACTTTGATGCCAGAATCACTTCCTCGATACTAATTTGTATATATTATAGAAGAATAGATGATGTATTTATATGCATATTCCCTTTTATTAACCACCAAAATGACCAAAAATATATGGGTTGGCCTTACTGTGTGCTACCATAGTTTAGCCCCATCCACAATTCCATATATACATTTATGTCAGTCCATTAACCTTTCTATTGTGCTACTTGTAAAATATGAAATGCCAATAGTATAAACAAGTTTGAAATGTATTTTTTTGGAAAAATAACTGAGAGGGGGGGATGAAGTGCTTGATGTAGCATTTAATTCCAAATACGTTGAAGTGCTTGATTGATGTAGGTCGACCAAACCACAACTAATATGGAGTTTTATCATTATTTGGCCTTAGATGTGCTTTGTTTAAAATATGAACAATCGTGTGAATAGCCTCCACCCAGAAGATTTATGAAATGTCACTTTCACTCATCATAGCCCTTTCCATCTGCTAGACTGATCTATTTTGGTGTTCTACAACTCCATTTTGTTGAGGAGTACTTGGAATAGTATATTCTCTTTTAATTCCATGTCTTTCACATAATTCTTTGAAATCTCTTGACAGAAATTCTCCTCCCTTCTCTAAGCGAATTGCCTTTAACTTCCTTCATGTCTGATTCTCAACTAATGCCTTAAACATTTTGAACTTCTCAAATGCATCATTTTTTTTTCTCATAAAGGAAACCCACGTAAGTCTGGAGAAGTCATCAATAACTAGCATAAAGTAACGTTCTCCTCTAGTTCCTTCCTTTCACGATGGTCCACATAGATCCATATGAATAATTTGTATTGGTTTCTCTGAAGATGTGAAACTCTTCGATTTGAATTAAGCATGAGTCAGCTTCCCCATCTGATAGGATTCACATATAGAGTTATGAGGCTTAGATATTCTTGGAAGATCATTCACAACACCTTCATTATTCAGTTCGACAATATGATCAAAATTCAGGTGTCCAAGCCTTTTGTTCCATAACAAACTTTCATCAAATTTGCTTAAATGACATTCCTCCTTATCTATCTTCAGAACATAGACATTGTTTTCAGTTCTAACCCCTTTTGCAATCAACTCTCTTGTGTCCATTATTTTTATTTTACATCCCTTGGCAATGAAAGTGACTTCACATCCTTTGTCACACACCTAAATGACACTAAGAATATTATGCTTTAATCCATCAAATAATAATACATCCTGAGATTTTCCTCCTCCATTACTTAAGATTACTAGACCTTTAGCTCTGATATTTCCTGGAGTATAATTTCCAAAAGTCACATTTCCTGATTTATTTTCTTTGAATGATAGGAACTTACTTTTTTCACCTATCATACGACTTGAGCATCCCTTGTCAATATACCAGGGGCTCTTTTGTCTTTGAGTTGACAACACTAATCCACACTTATTATCTTCTTTCTTATTCCAAACCTTGACATTTTCAGCTCTGTGATTTGAATCTAGCTTATAGTTCTTTAGGTGACAGTCTGTAGCTTTATGCCCATAATTATGGAAGATGTAACATTCTAGTTCATTGAATAAAGGATCATAATGATTGTTATGCTTAATCTGCATGTTTTTCCCAACCATCACATGATTTGCAGTCTGTGATTGTTTGTTACTTGGTTGTCTCGTTCTTTGTTGTGCCAGATAATTATTCCTTGGGTGTCTTGATTTCTCATGTCTAAATCTTAAAGAAAAATTTACAACTTTGTGGCCAAAGTTAGAACAATAAAAACAATATCCATAAAAAAAATATTTTTACTTGGAAAAATGTTGTCTTCTTTGAGCAGATCGATTTATTCCATGCTGATGATTTCCTTGAGCAGAGGGTGTATTATTTCTTTGTTCTATAGATTCAATTTTGGTACTTTTTCCTTCACTCCTCCTTGGCGGCTGATTATCTTCCTTTGTTTTTGCAGGTTTGTTGTTATCAATGGTTGTATATTTGACAAACTTGATGGATTCTTTGTTGCTTGGATGACCACTACTTGATCCCTCTTCATAATCCAAATCAGTCTTCAACTTTGGATTCCTTTGTTGATTCATAATGGTGGCTAATCCTTCTGAGACTTTAATACTTGTCAGATTCTGAGGATATAAGGCCTGAAATTTCTCTAGATCTTTTCTGACAAACACTACTTCAGCTTCCAATTTTTTGCCTTTTGTTTTGGCTTCCTTTAATTGTTTTTTGAGGATGTCTTCAATCCTCTTAGCTTCTTCTAACTTAACCTTCAATAGAGAAATTTCTTTAGATGGTTCATTGCATGTTTTCTCATACCTAAGCAATAACTATTTTTGTTTTCTTTTCTGTTCTCTCAGTCTATCAATCTCTTCCAAGACACTGACAAGTTCTCCTTCGAGATCTATTACTTCTTCACAATCAATGAACTCACTTCTTGTATCTTCAATGTTTAGGTCTTCTAAATATGTTAGCATGAGATCATTTATTTTACTTTAAATAGAAGAGTCATTGTTTTCATTATCTGATGGATCATCATCATTGTTTACACAAAGACTTTTCTTCTTAAAATTATTCTCTTTATACACCTTTTTGTGTTTTTGATTCTCTTCATCATCATATGTCTGATCCTTTCTTTTGTGAGGAAAGTTATTTTCAAAATGACCTATCTTACCACGGTTGAATCATTTGAAGGGAAACTTACCTTTTTATTTTCCTGATCCTCTCATCAGTCTTCTCACAAAATTTTCTTCAATCTTATCTATTTTGGATTCTATGTTTTTCTCTTCTTTAAAGGATGCCTCTCTTGTAGTGGATTTACCTTTGTTGATTATCATTTCATAAGCAGTTAGGGTTCCAAGAAGTTGATTTAGTGTCAATGCTTTGAGATTAGTTATTTCCTCTATAGTAGAGACCTTTGAGTTAAATCTATCAGGAAGAGATCTTAATATTTTATGGACTAGAAAAGATTCATCTATTGTTTCACCTAGACCTTTCATAGATTTGACAAGTTATTCTATACGTAAAAAGTACTCACTGATAGTTTCGTCTTCATCCATCTTTAACTGCTCAAATTTCAGTCTGTGAGTCTGAAGTTTTGTGTCTTTCACCTTTTCATTACCTCCATAACTACTTATCAGATTGTCCCACTTAACGTTTGTTGAATCACAATGCATGACTTTGAAAAACTCGGCTTTTACAAGTCCATTGAGGATGCATTCACTTCTTTTTCATTAAATCTAAACTCTAGCTTATCATCTTTTGAGGCCAAGACTATAGGCTCCACATATCCAGTTTCAACGACATCCCAAACATTAGCACCCAGGGACATTAAATATGTTCGCCTCCTTATTTTCCATAAGGAAGAGTTTGTTCCATCAAATAGAGGAACTCTATTAGTTGAACTTCCTTCATGACTAGTCATGATTAAGCTTATGGATCTACCTTTGATCAAAGGCACCTGCTTTGATACCAATTGTTGGAAAAATAACNGGGGGGGGGTGAATCAGATGAATGTATGATCCGGCAGGATCTTTTCAATGATTATGGTTGAGTTTTAAACTTGCATGAATAATTTAACCATTTGAGAATTTAATGAAAGAATGAGGAAAGAAGAGGAATATGACATTCAAAACACATATGCATATCTGAAAAACATCATAAACAGCAAACCATAAGAACGCAGGTTGATAACGGAGTTCGGCACAATGTTTGCCTACGTCTCCGGGCCTTTTTCCTGTGGGGGAGGCTTCTTTATTTCTGCCCAAGTGCTCAAAATTACATCACAGCAATGCCCAAAGGCTACAAGACTGATCTGGTCTTGTTGTCCCAGATCTCAAGAACCCTGCAAAAGAAACGGCATGCAAAACTGATGCTCCAAGCTCCCAGAAACGATCCGACAACGTTTCCACCTCAAAGGCTTCCCTGC